>JAUTXW010005407.1:440000-595000 GCA_030620095.1 Kuschelorhynchus macadamiae
ATATAAATATATATATACATATATATATATATATATATATATATATATATATATATATATATATATATATATATATATATATATATATATATATATATATATATATATATATATATATATATATATATATATATATATATATATATATATATATATATATATATATATATATATATATATATATATATATATATATATATATATATATATATATATATATATATATATATATATATATATATATATATATATATATATATATATATATAAATATATATATATATATATATATATATATATATATATATATATATATATATATATATATATATATATATATATATATATATATATATATATATATATATATATATATATATATATATATATATATATATATATATAAATTTACAAATTACATATGAACTGGAACAAAATCAAAAAATTAATTTTCTGGATATCACCCTTCATCATATAAACGAAAATATAAAAACCGAGTGGTATACTAAAAATACATGGTCTTCAAGATATTTGCATTTTAACTCTAATTATCCTATTTCACAAAAAAAAATCCGTAATTATTCGATTAGCCGATCTAGCTATACACCTCTCCGATCCGGAATATAGAGAATCTTGTATCAAAAAAGCTAAAAATGCATTAAAACTAAACAATTACCCAACTTTTTTAATCAACAAAATATTTAAAAACAATTCCACATACTGTCCAAAAAATAAACAAAAAAACTCAACCACCTTCTTATCCTTGCCTTTTGTTGATGGTTTATCTCAAAAATTTCAAAACCTATTTAAACCCTATAATATCGCCGTCTGTCATAAAGGTTTTAATTTATTAGAAAAGAATTTTACTAAACTGAAATCGAAAACCCCTACAAATAAAAAAAGCAATGTCATATACCAAATCCCATGTAATAATTGTGATGGTGTTTATATAGGACAGACTAGTCAATATTTAGAAAACCGAATAAATGGCCATAAATATGATTAAAAAAATTGCACTGCCCTAACAAATCACGAAAACTCAAAAAATCATACTTTTGACTTTAAAAACACTAAAATTTTAAAAACTGAGTCTCTTTTAAAAAAAACGGGAATTCCTAGAAATGGTAGAAATCCATTAAAACAAAAACTTAATCAATGATAAAAAACATGTAAACAACCTAAGCAAAATATATATATATATCGATTTTATAAAACCCACAGTTGCTATCTGATTACAAACTAATACTAATATGGGTCAGTTTATTTTATTCTGTGACAATAACACCTGTGTCCTGTATATCTGTTCTGTTTGTAAATTATTTAAAAAAATCTATGTAATTTTACGAAAAACAAAATTGTTCTCCTCTATTTTAGACTTTGAAGACCGAATCTAGGTGGAAACGTCAGTAAAAATAAATACGATTAAAAAATAAAAACATTTTTCCTTTAAAAAGTGACCAAAAACCAAGAAAATAGCACCGAAAAATATATATAGTAGAACTAGGTCAAAGAAAACAAAAATAAGTATATATATATATATATATATATATATATATATATATATATATATATATATATATATATATATATATATATATATATATATATATATATATATATATATATATATATATATATATATATAGGCTTATTTACACTGAGTGGCCTATAGAAAGAAGTATCTGAAGAACCAATTAGTAGATTACTTTGAAAATGTGATTCAGGCCCTAGAACATGAACACTCTTTTTAAAATATTTTAAATTGTGCGGTGTTGCCGCGTCTGCCCTAAACCGGTGGCACCGTCCGTTTTCTTAATGCAATGATCTGTATATTATTGCAAATTTTTATTGTTTTCATTTATTTTACAAATACAATATTTGTCATAAAACGACAAAAATAACATAAAAAAAAATACATACAAACGTCAGTTTCTTTACAAATCGTTCATTCAGTTTTCATTCATTCTTATCATAAATAATTCTGATCAAAATCATACTTTCACAAATTAAAATACATGTTATCTATATCTTAAATTATTAAAAAAAAAACTTAAAATTTAATATGGTTTGGGCCGACCGCCCGCGCCGCCATTTCTACCACCTCGATCTCTTCCCCCTCCGCCTCGACCGCCGCCTCCACGGCCTCCACCGAATCCACCACCTCCTCGGCCACCGCCTCCACCTCCTCGGCCTCCTCCAAAGCCCGTGTCACCTCCTCTAAAACCGCCACCCCCTCGGCGTGGGCCACCATCTCGATCACGTCCGCCGCCACCGCGCCTGTCATCCCCACCAGCTCCTGCTGGTTTCGAATCTCCACACCTATTGCATTCGTTCCTCCATGCAAAGTTTGTATTTGCACAGTCAGGGTTACCACATTTCCAATCGCCATCTCTGGCTTCACGGTCACGACCACCAGGGCCGCCACCTCCACCGCCACCACCACCTCCTCGACCCCTACCTCTGTCGCCACCACCACGGCCTCCTCCAAATCCGCCGCCACGTCCTCCACCAAATCCACCGCCTTCTTCTCTGTTCTGAACATTCTAAATACTTTTGTGTTATGTTTCCCACACCTAAATTCAACTGTTTTTGAGAAAATGGCACTTGAAAATTGACATTTTTGACCCCTTGAATGTAAATGGATTACACTTACCTGCCTTATTTTGACAGGAAATTTCAAATTTTGACGCCTCCTGTCAAACCGGAAATTGGTGTCGGAAAATAGATAATTAAAAACTAAGATAGGAAAGTGAAATTCATTTCGTTGTAAGTTCGGTCGGTTGGGAGTTACAGAGCTTTAAAGGGTCAAAAATGTCAATTTTCTCGAAAACAGTTGAATTTAGGTAGAAGAAACATAACACAAAAAGGCTTTAGAATGTTCAGAACAACACAAAAAGGCAATAATATACAGGACATGAAATTTAAAAAACGTTGCTACCGGTTTAAGGTAGAAGCGGCAACACCGCACTATTTAAAATATTTTAAAGAGTGTTCATCTTTGGCCAGAGCCAAATTTTAAAGTAATCTATTCAGTGGTTCTACAGATGCTTTTTTTGGCTTGCGGCAATTTTTAGTGATCAATCTGGATTCAGCGTTTTGAAATTCCTGTATCTCAAGAACCGTAGATTTAATTTATGAAGTGCAGAACCAATCTCGCGAAAATGAATGAGCAATATATTCGGTTAAAATAATCAAAACTTTGCAGATAGAGAATAATAAACAGCAGAAGTTTCTTAAAAAAACAGGGAAATTAAAGGTTAATCTGAGGTAAGGAGAGGTCATCCGGGCTAATTCGGAGGTAACCTCTGGCAAAAACGTGATCTGGTGTACATTTTTTCCAGCTACACACCCCTCGGCAAAAACATGCTGGACTTGGCATCCCAGAAAAAAACACCAAGGATCACTTACCAGTTCCTGGCACGAGTTGTTCCCATATTCCTGTGCAATATCCATGGGAGTTTTATTTTTAGAATTCCGCATGCTGGCATCAGCTCCACTTCGTAACAAAAGTTTCATGCATTCAACTTTATCATACAAAGCACATAAATGCAAAGCAGTATTGCAGCCCGTCATCTCCGGAAGAGTGGGGGGATTCGTAGTTTTATCCAAAGCCGCATTTGACATATTTTGGATAAGGAAATCCACTATCTGTAAAGTTCTTCCGGATTCGTTTATTATAGCTCGATGAAGGGCTGTTTCTCCAATTTTCTGTAAATTATTATAAATTGAGGAAATTGGACAGCAGGAAATAAAATGGTGTAAAAATTGACTTTAAGTGACACAGAAAATGCAACTCATTTATAGTGGTTCCATCATAACTCAAACATGTTCAATTGTCGAAAGGTCTGAGCATCATTGAAGATTTATTTTGAGAGCTTCAAACAATTGTGCGAAAATAGTAATTAATAATATTAATAACAATAATAAACGGCTTTTATTAAGGTACAAAAATGCATCTAATTACCGAATAAAAATAAAATATATTCAAATAATTTTGTCTCTGAAAAATAGATTATAAAAACCAATATACGTGGTATGACAAACGATATTAGATGTGCGGTGCTTTTTCTTGTGATACTAATACTGACTTTCACAGAATGTTAATAATGACTAACAGTATTCCAAAAATAACCTGTCTGATTTATTCCATAGTTAAAATTGATATTTAGCTCTCTTTTCTTTACTGGAGGTTCAAACTATTACATGAAATATGTTTAAAATTAGCTTGTCAGATTTGCATTGTCTTTTCTTTGTATTATCTACAACGTTTGGCATAGTATCTTTGATCACTATTAGGAGTTAACTGACACTTGATAACATTTAGAGATAAATCAGTAATCAAAACGTTGAAAATAACGCAATATCAGACTTCCAGTTTAAAACGTTCTGAGGACGTTGTGGGTAAATATAATGCAAGTTTGACAAACCGTATTGAACACAGAATTAAACAAATATTCAAATAGGGGCCTCTGGAATTATGTCACCTTAAGTCAATATTTTATATTTACGATAAATACTTACAGATGATGGCAAACAAGCTCCTAAATCGACGTTTTCGGCAAATACTTGCAACAGTAATCCTAAATCGCCCCGATTGACAGCCTCTTCAAGTTCAAACAATTTTTCTCTCTCTGAAGAGCAAGTGGTTATAGCGAAACGTTTATCTACATACTTGGCTCTAATAAAATTAAGTCTTTCTTCCCTAAAATACATTAGTTTATATAATATTCGGTCGTACGTAACTATATACTGTTTTTATACTATTAGATTTCGGACACACGATACAAATAGGTTTTTTCGTTAACCTATTTTGCGGGGGTGGTTACTGAACTTGCCTGAAAAATTCCTTTGGATTTTAAGAATTGCATGAATAGCAAGTTTCTCCAAGATACTATAAGTATCAACTATTCTAAGGTAATATTTATTCTTATTAAAAAATGTATCGTATATATGTTTATTCTCGTAATTCATATACCAAATATTAGTGATGTAAGTGGAACGTTTTAAAACGCGAAATTTAAAAAAATTCTCCGATATCAAATTTATAATTCCTCTACTCTAAAAGCCTAGCAGCTTGCCCAACAAATAAACGATTTTAGATTTATAAATTACAAGGCAAAAAAATCTTAATTGAGTAATTGAGTTTTTAAGTACCTCTTTGTCAATTTTTCATGTCATCTTCATCAAAGGAAAAGAAAATTAAGCTCCATGCATATTTAATACTTAAAAACATTGTTACATATTATTTAAAGCACATTTTATACAAGTTGAAATAAGTATGTAGGTATAGCTACGAATACTAAACTTTTTTTTAAATAGTAAGTAATTCATTTATTTCATATCCTCCAAATCTTAAAACACTATAAACTAAACCCGTTGCAAAGTAAGCAACAAACGCGGTTGCGATTCAGCAAATAACCTTTTTTTTTTCAATTACCAAAAAATTACCCAGAAAATTTTCTGATTTATAAATTTTCCATTCATCCTTTTTTGGAAATTACCAAGTGACGTTTTAACTGGCTTTACGTAACAACTCTTTACTTTTAAGTCTGTGTACAAGTGATCTAATAGTTTTTGGGTCTACAAACTATAATTATTAATGACAACATTCCCTGAACCAACATATTTTGTCATTTTTAACATATAGGTATAAGTTACAATGCAGTAGTTATAAAAACAAAGCCTTTTTTGTAATAATAAAACCTCATTTAATCTGGATGCATTGATCCAACCTACATTTCAGAGCGAAGCGGAATTTATGCATCTTAATATGCAGACCAATGTATGTTGCATATATTCGTTCTTTTTTTGCTTAGGCTTTATGTTAAATAAACTGCCAAAGGACCCGGTACGCTTCCCGTGTAATTAGCTGATTTTTTGGTATGATATAGTTTATGATGTCTTCATCAAATATAACATTAGCGTAGCCCTGTCACATACATAGTGTTTATGTTCTACGTGTTAGAGTTTAAGGTCCGAACTTGTCTATAGGATAATGTAATAATGAACTTTTGAAATAATTAAAAAAATACCCTGCCATTAGTTAAAAATCATTTATTTCATTCTTTATTTGTATATATTATAAAGGGTAAATAACATTTTTTTCCTTTTGTAATATATAATAATTAATGTATTCCTTTATATTATTAACATTAACAGCAATTATTTTTGTTCCAGTATAAATCAGTATTGACCAACAAAATATGTATATATGTACCACTGTACGAGTTAAAAAGTGCTCAGCCATTAACGCGCGTGTGTGTTTTAGTAGGTAACCACTAGCTTTATCAAATATCAAAGACCTACGACATCTTCTTTTAGTACTTACATTTCTAGAAACGTTTTATAGAACTCTTTTTTAGAATATAGCAAAATACCTAAATATTAATTACTACAAATGCCAACATAATATATTAAAAATAAAACGTTAGTTTAAATGAAAAGTAGCAAAAATTTGATCAAAGCCAACAGAATTTATCTGTGCTCATCCTTGTAATATCAACTACGTACAGTGGATTTTTTATTTCGTTTTAATTTTAAAAGTGTATAGAAATAATCACACAACATTTTAAGGCAAAATACTGGTATACCCTGTGTAATGCTTCTTTTGCTAAAGAAAACTTTCAATATGTTATCTTTTATTATAAAAATATAATTTGTAATTTGGACATATCTAAATCTCAGGCAATTACATGTGGATCCATCTTCCATACAAATCGTGCACTTTTATTTTTTAGTTATTTCATTTCTCATTTAAAACGTTAATATTTGTGGTCGATGCATCGATGAGGTCCAGCAAACTCTTTCAAAATGGTTCTGTCTCGATAAACAGTTAAGGTAAATTATCCAACAATCTAACTTCTCAATGAGTCTTATCATTGCATTTGGCGTTTTTTTTCGTCATTCCAATTCTTGTTCAAATCCTATCCTATGGTGTAATGTCTTAGACCACAACGACCAGTGACCACTGTACAGACCTATTGCTGGATTGAACTTATGTTTTTGTTTAACAGACTCTCTGTTATTCGTGCATGATATCGTTTCATGAATTTTATCTAGTTTTTGAGTTAATACATCAATGGAATATACGATTTAATACAAGATCATTTAAAAAATTCCAAGACATCACAATTTTACAATACTAATAAATATATTTTGAATTTCAAAGTAAGAAAAACCGAAAATAAAATAACAAAAGCACTTGTTTTTCTTGTTTACAAAAATAAAATAGAGTGGAGCCAGAGTGGACATAAAAAAGCAGTCAATCTAATATAGTTGTGTGCTAAATATAATTTATGTATTCTATTAATAAAAAAATGTATATATTTATATATAAATAAATAATTGTTAGGTAGATATTTTTGGTTATATTAAATGTTTAAGTAACCTAATAATTTGTTAAATGTTTCTAATGTGTTAATACATTTAGGATTCTAAGATTTATTCAATACTCCATGCAGAGGATTTACGGGTCGGGGGGCTAAGGGGCTTTAGCTGCTCCCACCAAAATGAAAACTTGCTTGATATTTTAATCACGTTACAAGTTACTAGTTTAGTACAGCCCCCTCCCCACCAACATACAGGTGCTTACACCTAGGTGAATTCATGACATTTTGTGAGTTCCTAGTTTATTAGAATGATATACCTATTTTGTAAATTTTAAATGAAATACATAAATAAAGGAAAAAATAATAAACTTTAGACGCACCAAATCTGACTATTTAAAAAATTGTATAAAGATTGGAGTCTATCTTGAAAAATAGTATTTAATGTTTACCCAGTTTTTATTTTAAATAGGTTAGTGACGAAATAAAAAATATACTGATACTAAAATTCGAAATGGATACCGATATGCTATTACTTTGAAGTGGTAATATTTTTCTGAAAATTTATGAACCATTTTAATTTTAACCCCACAAAAAAAGAAAATACATTATAAATTTTATTAACAAATTGTCAATCTAACTAATTGCGGTGGGCATTAATTCAGTGTTTACGGATTCCATTTACTTTCAGTAGGATTGAAATTTTTATGGACAAAAACGTTACCTAGGCTATAAATAAATAATTATTTTATCATCTTCAAGAAATATTAATACCGTGGAACTATCCAAGGAGTCATAAAAAATTTATTTAATCGAAGTTAGTGTTAATTTCTCAGATTTTTATTTAGGGCAAATTTTTAAAGCAATTTTATGACTAAAGAGGAAGAAAGTTTAACTACATTGGGGTTAATATGCTGCAAAAAAATAACTTTTCTATTTGTTACGTAATTTCTAATATATGACGTATCTTACAGTATGGATTTAAAACAAACTGCTTTTTGAATTTTACGCCACATTAAGAACAAAAAAAACCAAAAAAAATCTAAAATCTTAATCATTAGTATTGAAGTTTATGCTCGAGTTGGATCGTAAAACCATAACTTTCTGGACGTTTCGAGGGAAAAGTTCAGACAAAATCCCATTATTTTATTTAAGATAAAATTTTTCTTAAAGATAGAAATGGATACACGATCTTATAAGGGTGTTTACAAAACGTGCCAAGCTACCGAAATATAGTGCAGCAAAAAACTGACGAAGCCTTCAAGAAGAGGTATAATAAAGAGAAATAATTCCAGTGCTGCGCGAGTTGTTTAAACAGCCTGTATAACTGAAAAATACTTATTGCCATACATTTCGTTGATACACTGTTGAACTCCATAAAATGTTTCATTCAGATCTGCTAAGTACAGGGTTTTTCCGTATATTCAGACAGCGTCTACCGCATTTACATTAAGAGATAGAAAAAAACCCTAAATATAAAATTGTAGGGTTCGTCCTGAACCGCCAGGATTTGTTATATATATATTTTACTTATTCCTTAAATATAGACATATTGAAATGACGCCCAAAGCAGCCGCACCCAGCCATTACAAAATATAGTGGATGTTTTTTATATCGATACATATAAGCCAAATATTGTTGAATTTTACGCGACATTAACATCAAAAACAAACCATATCTCTTATATAATAAATGAACTATAAAACAACTACAACCCCAGCAGCGACCAAATTTACTGGGTAGTTCGACTTCAAAATAGTGACGTGACCCTCTCTGAATACCCTAATAAAATCTGAATTAGGTTAGTATAGGTAATACATGTATGTATATTTTTTTGATATATATTATTACAGATTAGTCATTATTTGGGCGCCGACTTCAAATTGTCTATATTTAAGGAACCAATAAAATATTATTTTTTACTTTTTAGCTAGCCAGTCAGTTCAATTTTTTTAAATATTTTATTTCTCACTTTTTAGTGATTTTTTACACGTAACATTTTTAAGAATAATATAATTTGTAGTATACGTATATCCAATTGTATATAACATAATACAAATAGTGACGAATAGAGAAGTAAATGACACTATTACAATCATATTTTATAATAAATACTCTAGAAAAATAAATAAATTTTTTTAAATATTAATATCAGAGCTGTTTACTTAGTTAATTTTTGTATAGTGTCATTTAATATAAATTACTGTCACATGTTTCTTTTACCACCACCTCTATACATACATAAAAATGAGGGTAGTCGATTAATAACGTTTTATCCATACCAAAAGTTCGTTTTTCGAAAATGTCCTGTAAAATACGAGATTTTGAGGACGCACATTTTCATGGTCACAGTGTATACATAAAATTACATAACGGGATAGCAAATGAGATACCTTTTACCAAATGGGGTTGTATGTCTACTACACACCTCAATGCTTTAGTTTTTTTCTCTGAAACTTGGCCTTACAATCTTAGTGTTTTAGCCACGGAAAACCAATGCTTTAGTTCGAAAAAGGTATTTAAAAAAAAGTAAATTTAATTATAAAACTCGCTTCCCTAATCGCCCTTATACATGTGTTTTTTTTTTAAATATTATTATTACAAAACGGGTTAACGGATTTCAAATCAAAATTTATGGGACCACTAGAGAAACGTCCTCTACAATTTGGCGTTTGACTCATCAAAATCGGCCAAAACGTTTAGACAATATGCGCGAACAAACATAAAAAAATACTTACAGGTCGAATTGAGAACATCCTCCTTTTTTGAAGTCGGTTAAAAACAAATAAACATCGGAAAATAACGAATTGAGCATCAACTTTGTTATTTTAAATGGAACACCCTGTATAATATATGTCCGTCAAATGGGTCTCTTCCTGCTGATTATAAATATACTAAGTTTGATAGATGGAAAACGCAAATATCAGTGGATCCGATGGGAATACATACATTGCCTCTTATGGCAGGTTTTTCATGAATTTCTCTTCTTTAGAGATAAAGAAATCAAATCTAGTATATTTATAATCAGCAAGAAGAGACCCATTTGACGGACATATATTATACAGGGTGTTCTATTTAAAATACCAAAGTTGATGTCTCTGGTAACGAATCTTGGTGGTTCAGGACAAACTCTACAACTTTTGTTTTTAAAGTTTTTTTCTGTCTCTTATAATAAACGTGATAGACGCTGTCAATTATACGGAAAAATACCCTGTACTTTAAGATCCGTCGACTATTGCACAAGTAACGCAAGTTTCATTGTTGACCTAATATAGGCAGTTCCCAAAATTTCAAAATAATCAGTTTATTTTAAATAATTATTTAAGTTCTGTCACTTTTAATTAACACAAATGTGGTTTTGCATTATATACCGACATTAGGATTATTCAACCTGAACTTGCTTATTAATGAAATCTCCTTTTTATATAAAACAAAAGATGACACAATATTGTTTCTGCAATTTTTGTTATTTCAATCTCAACAAATTGTCTCATTTCTCAATAGTAACTAGATCGATACTTGGTGGAAAATCTATAATTAAGATTTATGGCACGAAGTAAAAAACTATTTTTTACTCCAAACTTCCACTATATATCAATCTATGTTAACAAAAAAATATTTATTAGAGGCGAATTGTTCAGGTCAGTTTGATCCTTGAGTAACAGATCTGTCCCTTTAAGTTTGTTTATTTCTAAAGCTTCCAGTAAATTTAGTTTCTTACCCTTTGTTGTTTGTTTGTACAAATTTAAAGGTATGTATTTGCAATTAATTAAATGATTAGCGTAATTAGATCTGTCGTCTCCCTAGACAAAGCACTCATAATGCTCATTTATCCTTTTTGTAGAAACTTCTACCTGTCTAAGCTACGCAACAGATAATGACTGCTCAAGACGAATGGGCGCACTAAGTGTGACGTGAGTGGGGGCCAGATCGAAGGTGGTAGGCAGACCAAAGACTACAATACAAAGCCAGATAAAGACCGAACATAGTGGTTGTTAACGCGAAAAAGGAAGATCCTTGATTCCCTCTTAGGAATAGTAATGGGGCACTGTCGATTGAGGAGACACTTCTTTATGTTAGATACTGAGGAGGACTCTACATGCACAAAGTGTCAACATGAGTAGGAAACTCCACTTCCTGTGCACATGAGCCACGAGCAAGACTACGTCAAGATATTTTCGACACTACGGTCTTGCATAAGGATGTAGTTAAGGATGTCCCTGGAAAGATAACCAGGTTCATATAGGAGGGATTCAAAGAGTGAAAACCTGGTTGGAGGTGGTGGTCGAGGAAGGATCTGGGGTAGCCTGAAAGGGTCTAATAGGCCTACCAGTCAGGTCTTTAGACCTCCTCCAACTGATACCACTACTACCTTTCTAACCTATCTACATTTTTTGAAAATCTTACAAGTTAACTTATAGACACCTGATTTATTTTTATTTACAGTTTTTTTACACTGAATTGTTACAAATGTTGCTTTTCACAGAATTTTTTGTATTGAATATGGATACTAACTAGTTAAGTAATTAGCAATAAGTAATATTATACAGCAAAAGTACTGAATTGAGAAAAATAAATATTCAGACAAAAATAAATCACATCCTAAAGATAATTGTTTTGCAGAATTTGTTAGACAGATTTGTTCTATCCAATACAAATATATACATAGAAAATAAGTTGTTAGAAAAAGGCTTTATTTACAACCTAATGTTTCTTTCAAAAATTTAGAAATGCTAGGAGTTGTAATAGAATTAGAACTAAGCATCTGTCACTTGCAAAAAAAGCCGCTACAATAAGTAAAAAAAAAACGTTTGAAATAAAGTAATCCAAAACAAGAAATTCAAGTTGTCAATATCATTAAAATTAGGACTTTAAATGCATTTTTTACAAAAGCCAATAAAGGTAATACTGTTGTAGCAATAAACCAATCTAAAAAAAATAAATATAAAATATTGAAGTGTGTCCCTGCTAATAAATTTCAACAAAAAGGTTAAAATAGCTATTCAAAATTCCGAGAGTTTCTTTAGTGATAAAGATTCTAATAGACTTACATTAATGAATCCTCACCGCCTAAAATTTACTCTATAATTAAACTTCATAAAACAGGTTATCCGATTAGAACTGTCGTCTCGATTGTAGATATTATTATAGATTTTTCAGCCAAATATTCGAACAAAAATTAATATAACTTACTATAGAAAATTCAAAGGATCAATATACAAAAAAAAAATGCTAAACTTATTTATTTCGATGTATTTAATTTATTTTTATTTTATTGCATTTTTATGTTGAATTTTAGCTTTAAAAAAAATTCAAAATTTTTAAAAAGCAAGAAATAATCAATTTACTTTCCGTCTGTTTAGAACAAAAGTGTTTTGAATTTAATAATAATATATATATACAACTAGTGATCGTCTGTTAATCGGAAACCCACCAAGTCCGTTATTAGCGAAATGCTTATGAATTGTCTATAAAACCAAATTAGCGAACACCCCTTTTTAGTAAATTCCTTTATTGGCCCGTTTCACTGGAACAGGAAGACAACCAAATATACTTCTAGAATTCATAAATAATTTACATAATATAATATTCACTATAGAAGGTGAAACAAATAATTCAATTCATTTTCTTGATTTAACCATTAAAAGAGAAAATAATAAACATATTCTTCACAAACCAACTCACTGATACAATACATTAAACATCATGTCATCCAATACAACACAAGCAGCTTTTGATAGTATAATCTATAGATTAACCATATTACCCCTAATTATATTAAAATTAATATATATATATATATATATATATATATATATATATATATATATATATATATATATATATATATATATATATATATATATATATATATATATATATATATATATATATATATATATATATATATATATATATATATATATATATAGCGAGAGGGTGGGTAGTTGTGACTAACTAGTTAGAACAAAACGTGCTAAATCTAGTGGGGCTGTAGTCAAAGAGAGGGGACCTTAGATTAAAACACTTTGTTGCTTTGCAAGCCAAAGCAAAAATTGTTATTATTTTGTATTAACATTTATTTTAAAGAAATTTGTTTGAAAATAATAACGTTGTATATGCCATAAATTGCAACAACTGTAATCAAATATATGTAGGTCAGACATCTAGAAATTTGTCAGGCAGAATTACTTCACATAAAAGCGACTGCCGCAGGTTTGTAAAATCTTGTGCATTATCAGAACACTTCATAGACACAGGACACAGCATTCGATTCACCGAGGCAAAAATTCTTGCTAAAGAAAAAAGATATTATAAAAGAAATTTCCTTGAAATGATACACATACACAACCAAGGGACAAACAAAATGAATAAGAAAACTGATATCAATAATCTAAGCACAATATATTCATATCTGTTAAGAATTAGTGGGGACAATTTTGTTTCTATTAATGACTCTAATGCTGTCCAAATCTCTGAATAACTTGGTCCTAATATATTCATACTGTAGGGCACTGTGCATTGATTATTTGCATTTATATATGATTTTCCATTTTCCTTTTCATTTTTGTTTCAGGAAAAGTTCAATCATGGTGTTGTGTTGTTCACGTAATTTTGTTGTTTCCCCCTTTTTTCTAATCATAGCAAATAAATATAAAAATTTTTCACAACACGATGGTGGAACATGTCCCTCTATCAGCTGCACAGTGTACTACAGAATATAAAATGTTTTCATCGTTTAACCAACAATTACAGAACTTGTAAGATTTGTGCTGATTGGGTTACCAGCTTTGCAGAGTACTGTTTACTAATGCGCCATCTACATTTTTCTTTTCCAACTATACATTTGGGAAACCGTCGTTACCGATTCGTGCTCAGTCGACAATTATTTGAAAAACAAAAAACGCGTAAAGCAACTAGTGTGAAGTAAGGGAAGGAGAGCAAAAATAAAAAAAAAACACGTTCTCCATTTTACAATAATAATTTGCCTTTAAAATACGTAAAATGGCCGACAGTGTCTGCACGTTGGAATAAACCAAATCTTTAAGAATTTTAAAATGTGTTAATATAACAACATCCAAGTCAAAAATAGTGATAAAAAGGTGTAAATAATATGTATATAGGTCTCTAGCAATGTTGAGAATTTTTCAGTGTTGTTTCTTCAAGAGTAAAACCAAGTAGTAAGTCCACAACAACTTTTTCTTTAAAATAAATGTTAATACAAAATAATAACAATTTTTAGGCTGTCTTGAGGAAGGCAATAAACAGTTGCCAAAAGCTTGGCAAAGCAACAAAGTGTTTTAATCTAAGGTCCCCTCTCTTTGACTACAGCCCCACTAGATTTAGCACGTTTTATATATATATATATATATATATATATATATATATATATATATATATATAAATAAATGAGCATGGCTTGTCAAGGGACACGAAGGATATAATTGCGCTAGTATTTTAATTAATTGCAAGCATCATTTTAATGAAAACTCTAAAGTTTTACACACAGAAAAGAAAGGCAAGATTTATGGAAATATGAAAAACCCAATGTAAATCAGGTATAAAATTTTGTATTCCTTTATTACAAATGTATCATCCGAAAACTTGAATAATTCATTACGAAACATGCACAAAAACGAGTATTTAGTCTACGATTGTAGTGTGCCATATTTCAAATTTTTATCTTAGAAAGCTCAAGAAATAAAAGAGGGACCGCACTGTATAAGTTCTGACATCGAAGGGGTCCTTAAGCCACGATTAATAAAACCTTAGAGACATATCGAGGGGGATGGGCATAATATTATAACCTGGCGCATAACCTACGCAGTCTGATTCAGTCAAGTTTAATTTTGAAACAATTAGAGACTGGATACAAAACTACATTATTCCAGAATTCAATTAAATAAACCATATAAGTACTTACATTGAGCTAGAAGGTTCAAGTTTATCACTCGGAGAAAGTCGCGCTTCCATAATATCATTAAAAGTGTGATTTGTCATAAACCTAGCTAAGACTAACTGACTAGTTCCAACATTATCTAATGTTAAGGATTGTATTCGAGATATATGTACACCTAAGTCCCTGTGAATTCCAGAACATTCTATGCAGACTATAATTCCAAAGTTTGTAGAAAGCCACGTGGCATCTGAAAAAATATAAACTAACATTATTTTGCCATATGCCGGGGAACAGGAAAGCACATGCAGAGTGTAAATTAAGTCATGTATCAAATCTAGGAGATGATTTGTTTAAAAATAAGAAAAAAAATTATATATAGTGTGACTCATTTAAAAGTGGGATACCCATGTATCTCAGGAATCAATTAAAACATTCGTTTCAAATATTGGTTCTTTTTATGGATCTAAAATATGAATAATTTAGCATACTCAACTTTAACACCGCTCATTGGCGAGCTAGCCTAAGAGAAAAAATATTAACGATTTTTTTAAAAGAAATTTTAATCTTAGATTCTTACTCAGCATAATTCATAACCCCCCTCATACTAAATTTCAACAAAATATTTTAATGACTTTCGGAAATACGAACTTTCAAAAACTGCACTTTTTTCATTTCAAAGGCAAAACTCTGGTTAATCATTGTCTTTATCAAACAATTCCATTTTACATGTTTTGATTATATTAACCATCTTTATTGAAGTAAAAAAATTGCTCCAAGACATTAACTGATAATTTTAATAAGACATTTATTAACAAACACAATTGCAGAACCTTGAGAACTTGAAGGTATTTTAGAGTACGTCTCAGAGCAATTTCCTTCCCTAAATTCAACATTTTTGATTATTTCCCTAAATAAAACACAACATTGGATTTTACTAACTTGCTACTGGAATAAGTGAAAATAAATTAAAATGTGTACTGATATATAAAATATTCGGATAATACAGCAAAACAGACACACTTATTTTCACTAATGCGACAAGAAAACGAAACATTTACAAGTGTTTTACAGCTTATAGACACATCTGTTAAAATATAATATCCAAATATTGAAGTTTACTTGCCATTTTGTGAATTGCAATCACAGCATCTATCATTTCCAGGTATTTTTTGTATATATTTAATAATGGCCTGCTGCAGTTCCATAAAACTATTCACTTTGTCTCCTCCTGATTTACTACTGTCATCAAAGGCTTTCATGAGGGCCATTTCCTTACAATTTATTAATACTGACATCCAGGCCCTTTGATCTGCTTCGTCTTCAGCTTGGAAATGATACGTCCTATTGTCTAAAAAAATAAGAGCTATACGAATTACATTGGGTGTTCCAAATTGGAGGTAATAGCATTATTTTGAACCAGATTAGCTCTATATTATCGTTTCAGTTTTTTCTTTCAAGGAGTTTTGTCATAAAGTTGAAATTTATTTGACGGGGAAAATGTAATAGTTTACGGCTAAAATAACATCAAATACATCCCCAGTATAGAGATGCCATGAAAAATCAAAACTTTAATATCTCAAATTTCAAAAATACGCCTATTCTCAAAACATTTTTGTATTTACAATTTGATATAAAGTAGTTATTTTACTAAGAAAATAAACGCCACTATCAATAACAATTGTTTGACCTACATAGTGCTATTGGTCTATTAATTTTAATCTACATTTATCTACTACGTATTATTATATATTTGTTATTAAATCATTTAGGAAGTGAGGTTAAGCGTCGCGACGCCAACTCCAAGAAAACAAAACAATTTCATCAGAATCTTCAAAACTCCTAAATTTTAAAATAATGACTTTTTAAATTTGTACCAAATGGATATATAGGTTTTCTAGTAGAACAATTTCTTCCTCAGTTACCTGTTTCGGAACAATATATTTTTTAACTAATAATAATTGTTAGCTCCTTTTCATTTATCTTAAGACATTATATAAAACAAGAGATCAAAATTAGCTAAAAATTATTATTTAAATAAAAATATATTTCAAAACAAGCAATAATTTTGTACAAACAACAAAAGTCTTATAAATGTGACTTTTAAAATTAAATGAATATTCACTTCTTCTTACGACGCCTATACTGGTGAAGACATCGATTTTATTTTAGGCGTTAATAATTATATTTTACCCTATATAATATTCACCAAATTATAACGTTTTCTGTAATTAGTTAATTCTATATAAAACGGCGTTTAGAGTTTTAAGTGACATACCTTGCATAAATGTTTGTTTTTTCTTTTTTGATAATGTGCTTACTATCTATTTGTTTTATTTTAATTGAATTAAATTCATTTTAACACAACAAATTTGGGCCCTTTTCTCGACGGACCTGGCTGTGTATCAAAATAATGAAATATTTTAAACTTACACGATATTAAATCAAATCCCCTCTTATCATCAGGAACCATTTTTATTTGACACGTGATTAGATTCACCCTAGTTGGAGGTTTTGTTTCATCTGCATGGCAAATATCTAAGTACCCCTCCGCCTGAACCCTGCACTTTCGCTTTTGCCAAACCCTCCTCATCTTTCCTTCAGATTTCTTTAATAAATGTCCCGTCCTGGTCACACCATGATGTTTGTCTCCTTGAAGCTGATGTAGAGAGTATCCTGCTGCACCCTTGTCGAGTTGAGTACAAGGCTTAAATTTAAATCATGGTTAAAATTCACGTCATGTTCCATTAATTTACAACTTAACAAATCGAGACTTTTCTAACCAAATATAGCAAGTCCTACAGATTTTTTTGTTGAAAGTATTTAAAGCGTCTATTAGTAGAATTAATGCTATTTTAATTACATGAAACCTATGATTTTACAACGTAAAAATAAAATATTATCCTCAAATGGTTGACAGAGGTATATAAATTGGTTTCATGTACCGAGTAAGGCTCATCATTTTCTCGTACAACACACCAAAGGTTCTAACCAACTACCCTGAGTCTCTTCTCTATGCACGCTGCTAGGTAAAATTTGAGGAAAATATTATCTCCAAATGGTTGACAGAAGCGTATAAATTGTTTTTATGTATAGAGTAAGGACTTATAATTTTCTCGTGCAACACACCAAAGATTCTAACCCAACTACACTGACTTATTTTAAGTTTAAATAACTTTTATAGTTTTTCACCGATTCTGGTAATTTTTCAATATGTTGCAAATACATATCTGACTTTATTAAATATTCAAATTTCGTCGTTTGTACAAGGTGTTAAAAAATCGCTGTTAATTAAAACGTTGACTTTAAGGTCGCCGCAAAATAGAATGTTTGAGTACATTTCGGAAAAGTAGGAGCAGTCTAAAAAATCCATCCATTCCTAAAACGTTTTTTTTAAATGAATATGTGTGTAATGACATTAAAATTTTCCATTTAGTGAATTATTTCTCTAATGAATCAATTCTGTAATTTTTTTTCGATCAATTTTTAACAACGACTATGACCTAAAAATGGCTCGAGTTTTTATAATAGGTTATTAAGCAATATTTTATATGCAAAATAATTTTATATTTCTAGTAGCACCTATAGAAATTTCCGCTGGATAAATTTGAGAGCTTTTTCTTACAGAGTAATCAATTATTGATGTGGACGTGTTTTATAATTCTGATATTTTTTCCAAATAAAAGATGTTTTGGCGCAGCATTGGATTTATTTATAAAATAAATGTATTAAACTCAACATCGTGAAAGAACGATGGTATACCAAAAAAGTAACTAATAAAAATTAAGGTAAAAATTGGTTAAGTTTATTAGATTATGGTTTACAAAATCTCATTATCAATATGACCACCTTCATTATTTATAAAAGTCTGCAATCTGCTGCGCCATAACCCTATTGAATTTGTAACGATGTCTTGTCTTAGATTTAGCCAACATTAAACTATTCCTTGTTTCAACTCTTGAAAATAGTTGGAGGATAAGTCTCCATGACTTCTTCGAATACCTTATCTTCCAACACATCCCTCACACAATGCAGCCCACCGGATTTAGATCTGACTGTTTGGCGGCCAGCCATCAGGCTCTATACAATGAGGGCAGTTTTGTCGGAGATATCTAACTGTACTATATAAGAAGAATGTGCTATGGCACCACCTGGTTAAAACGTATAATCATAGTAGAAATAAACTAGTAAGTCCACTCCTCGACAAATCGTTTGATCTATTTCTGTCACATTTTTTTCGCGTTGCGTGATCACTGGTGCCTACGGATATGGCCGAATTGTTGCGGAAGTTTCCGAACGCCACGCTGGCAAAGGGAAGTAGGGCACTAGCCAGAGAAGTATTTAGGAAAATATGGGCACACAATAAAATAAAAAATATCGTTTGATCATCGAGTGAAAAATTACGTGAAATCGGAATATTGCAAAAACCTTTCATGTAAGCAATAGTGCTTCTGCATCTGCAAAATGAGAACAAATACTACAAAAATATTTTTTTTTGTACCTGAATGGTCTTAAATGGCTCAAGTTTCTCACGCGTCCACCGGTCTGATTTTGGGCATAATCAATATAGATGAAGGATTTAAAAGGAGCATGAAATGACAAAAAACATTAGTAATTACTTATTACGGATTTTTGGGTATACACACTTTAAGTTAGTGTTTTTTGTATGGAAACAATTTTACGTGTTAGGTTTTTAAATGCCTCCGGCGAACATACAATTATATTTTCAGATATTTTAGAGATACAAATTCGTTAATTGTGACTTATTATTAAATAAATTAAGAATTTTGGGCACCCAAAAACAGATTTAAAATTTTACACGTTAAAATTTTCATTTAAATAAAAAATGAGCAGTACAATTTATTTACTATTTTAATTCAGAAATCGGTAGGAGTTTAAAACGGGGAGGAATAAAGCTTTAGAATATCCTAAGTATTAATCTGTTATTGTTTCAGAGATTTTCTACTACCTATATGAATTTTAGTTTTAACATCCATTTAATGTGTTTTTAGTAATACATCAGTTAGGGGATTTTTTGATATATAAATTCCATTGTTATCACATAATCGACATTTTAATTAGAACATTAGAGGCTAAAATGTGGAGGTGACAAAAATTCAAGATTTCCTCAATAACTATTTATTATTTTTGGATATACAGATTTTTAAAATACTACCTATCTTCATTTCATTTTTATAACCCATATGGTCAAGAATACTCAGCTTCACTGTTTTACACTTACGTTACATTTACGTGTCATCAAAACAGGAATTTGTTTAAAATATTAAACAGAACCATATTGTATATTTTACTTGAAATGTACCGATTAGAAGATCTAAACTATAATTCATAAAATAAAATATAAGCAATTTTTCGACGTGTTTAAACACCCAACAGCAGCACACAGTAACGTACTCATTTTCGCCATTCCGACTGTTCTGTATTTCTACTATGGTATAATTGTCGGAAATACTCTCAATTTCTGGAAACATATGTGACAAAATGTCCTACTGATAGAATTGAGATAATATTTCACTTTTTACAAATTCATTATTTATTTCATGGGAACCAGGGTCGGCCTGATTTAAATCATGATTTAAATCGTGATTTAAAAAAATATATATTTTTGAAACTGAAGAAAACATTACATATAAAGAAAAAGAAAAATAGGTACATTTTGTTTGTGGGTTAACTACATTTTTATTATAATACCTAAGTTTTACATAAATTATATGATTTAACTTTTACCTGTTTCTCTTATTCTACGATTAAACTTTTGAACAGTGGTTTTATTTCGATATGGAAATGTATCAGAATAAATTCTTCTTTCCTCCACACAACGGCCCCGTACCTAGATGAGTGTGAGCATTAGTGTTGTTCAAATAGCTTACGTTAATATATTCGCGTAGTAGTGTTTAAATAGATTATGTTAATAAACTTTTTTAAATAAATTTAGAAAGTCAATGCTTGAAAGTTTTGTACAAGATCCTGATCTTTTCAGAAACGGCTAATTTTATCGAAACAAATGTAGAGTTTTTTTTTTTAAGAGAAACGAGTATGGTGCCAAGTTCGTTCCTGACTTCCAGAACGAAGTATACTGTAGAATTGTTTTATACATCTTTATGGCCTACATAAAATTATACAAGTCGGTTAGAACGGAAAAGGAAAATCGTTAGGTATCCCTTTGGGGTCCTTATCTTCCTTAAAGAAAATTTTAGGATTTTTATATATACCAAACTACGCTTATTTTGACCTTCCCTATACGCTCCCGAGAGTAGGCCATATAATTACCGGACAGCCTATATGTATATATTTTGTCTTCACTTGAAAAAAACACATTTTAAAAAAGAAAGTATGTTTCACACTGCCCCTAAGTTTCCGGAATGTGTTGAATCATTTTAACGAAAAAAACATTTGAAATATTCGATTCTGCCGACGACCATAAAATATTTTTTATGACACTATAGATTTTTTATGACACTATAGATTTGAATATTTAGTAAAGTCAGATATGACGCAGTTACAAAATATTGAGAAATTACCAAAATCGGATAAAAACTAAAGTTATTTAAACTTAAGACGGGGGCTAATCTAATTTGGTCCACAGTGTATGGTTTTTCTAACTAGTATAATTTAAAAAATGGGAATAACTTACATCGCCTTTATCTAAATTGGGAGTTGACTTGATTAAATTCCTCAAATCTGAGAGCTTTCGTTTTTCCTCATCTTGAGCTTGTTTGATTTTTTGTAGTTTTATACTAAGATCAGCTACATAATTACCAAAATGTTCTATTGTCTTTAACCCATCTTGAAAGTAACTAAAAGTAAATATATGAGATTGTTAATGTTATTATATAAATACTCATGGCGAGAAAACATAATGAAAAAGATAATCCCGTTCGAGACTTGTCGCAGAAAAAGCAAAACGTAGCCTCCATATTATTAGAGTCTAACCAGTCAAGACATTTTGCACAAAAAACATTTAATGGATACAGGGATTGAGTATTATCATGTGAAAACTAATCCTCAAATCTGTACGGTTCAAAAATAAAATAATGTGTATTTGTCTGGTAAATGATGTAAACTTGATAGTTAAATGATATGAAATCTTCCTGGTGATATACGGGTCAATCAGACGAATAGGTATCCTTTGAAAAGGAAAGGAGATCGCTGATGGATAAAAGGAATAGGATAAAAATGAACCCTGAACCCCTTGGGACACCTTCGTTGACTTTATGGAAGCCAGACTACTATATCTCACAATGACATTCAATACATTTGCACCAGTTATGACTATGAGTTACAATAACAAAAAGAACGACCGTGGACTTTTGGAAGTGGAAGACTTTCAAAAAAGTCTTTGCCGGATTCAAAATTAAAAGGAGTACGAATATGAATTGAAATTAAAAAAAAAATGTAACCGAGTTCAAAAAATGCACTAAAAAGTGAAAAACACTTTATTCCTCGAAAATTTTACTCCGTGAAGTCGGCGCCAAACTACCAAAGACAGTAAGTCCTTATACGTATTGTATTAGATATCAAAACAGCGAATTGACTGAATACATGATTATATTTTTGTGATTAAATAATTAAGAATAAAATAAAATACTATTTTTCACATTTTAGTGCATTTTTTGAAGTCGGTTTCATTTTTTTATAAACATTTTTATTTCATCTTTTTTAGTTTTATCTATACGAGTTTTATTGTAAAAATCAGGTTTAACAAATGGTCCACTGCATAATATTTTGTTCCTGATATAATGGTGAACGCAAAGAATTGAGACGCGAGAGTAGAATATTAAAAAACTTCTTGGCGCAAAAAACAAAATGGAACCATTCCGCCATTTTCAACATTTTTTAAATATTCTTGCTACGGGACCACTCCGGCAATTTTCGGAATATCCCTGAAAATTTCATCTAAATTGATCAAACCATCGCGGCGTAATCGATGGACAAACAAAAAAAACAACATAATGGGTGCCATTCCGCCATTTTAAACATTTTTAATACGCTTCCTTTGGGACCACTCTGGCAATATCCAGAATGTCCCCTGAAAATTTCATCCAAATTGGTTAAACCATCGCAGAGTGATCGATGTACAAACATAAAAAATATACATTGTGTCAAACTGGTAAGCTCCTCCTTTTTTGAAGTCGGTTAAAAATTATAATGAGAGTAGTCGGTTAATAACGTTTTATTCATACCGAAGGTTCAAATAGATTCAAAACTACTAGATTTTGAGGTTACACATTTATTATATTATTATGGTTACATTTATTAAAAGTAAATATATTAGATTGTTAATGTTATTACATAGATGTAATAAAAATACTCACGGCGAGAAAAATTAGTGAAAAAGATAATGCCGTTAGAGACTTGACGCAGATAAAGCAAAACATAGCCTCAATCCTCAATTTACAGCCTCCTCATCTATATCCACATTATTACAGTCTAACCAGTCAAACACATTTTGAACAAAAAACATTTAATTGATAGAGGAATTGAGTATGACCATGTGAAATCTAATCCTCAAACTGTGGACGGTTCAAAAATGAAATAAAGTATATTTGTCTGTTAAATGCTGTAAAACTTCAAAGATAGTTAAGTTATATGAAATCTTTCTTGTGATATACGAGTCAATCAGACGAATAGATATCCTTTGAAAAAAAAAAGGAGATCGCTGATGGATAAAAGGAATAGGATAAAAATGAACCCTGAACCCCGTTGACTTTATGGAAGCCAGACTACTATCTGACAATGACATTCGATACATTTGCTCCAGTTATGACTATGAGTTGCAGTAGCAAAAAGAACGACCGTTGACTTTTGGAAGTGGAAGGCTTTCAAAAAAGTTTTAAAAATCATTATTCACGTAGTGCTCTATTGTCTGATTCAAAACTGAAAGAAGTGCGAATCTGAGAAAGATTATTGTTGTTGTTTTGGACACAGATTTTATACAAGTAGTATTGTACTTTTTGGATAATTCTTTCCCGGTTAAAAACCATACTTTCAACAATTTAAAAAAATTGACGTTTAAATTTAGCACCGCGTTAAAAGCTGGTGAACTTTTTTTTAAAGAAACTGCATATATTCCAATGCGTCACCATATTCAATACCACCTTTGATGGTTTTTCCAGAACACTAATTAAATAGTACTTTTAGAATATACGGTGTTTTATAAAAGCTCGGCATAATGCGTTCTGTTAAATACATAAATATAGCTTCAAAACGCACTTTAAGAAATGTTCTGAAACCTAAACACAAAAATATTATTCAACGTAAGCGTTTCTGTTTATAAATTTCATTAAGCATAAAAGTAATACCATAAAAAATGAATGTGGAATCTTTTGGTAAGTATTTTGATTCCAATCAACCTTATAATGGAAATCTCAGTATGTAAACAAACATATACTTAAATAACACAACTTATGCCTGATAACTTATTTTAATAATCTAATCTAATCAACAGTTTACTTACTTTGTTTGAGCATGATAATATTCCACCAAGCTTTGGAGCAAATCTATCCCTTTCTTAGTTTTAATTTCATTGTACTTAATAAGGTACTGAAACAAAAACATACTGTATAATATATATTAATTTCTTTAAAAAAAATGTACATTATCAATTGGAAAGTTATTTGTCCACATGAAAAGTGATGCCCGTTTATTATAAGATGCTTATGACTTACCTTAGAACTTTTAAGGGATAGTAAAAGGTTTAATACATTTTTGTATTAATCTACACTTTTAATTTGTTTATTGAGTGGTTGGTTTCTCGTAAATAGTTACTAACTTTCTTATTTTCAATGGGATTATTACAGATTTAAAGAGGATATTTTAACATAATTTCAACAAAATATAATAACTGGCTCTGCGGCCCACCGTTTGTTTGTTAAACTCAGAAGCTCACTGTATTCAAGTGTAATTTCCTCAGTTACCTTAACAGTTATAAACGTTTTGTGACTGCTAATAAACATACCTTTTATTTCCCTCGTAAAAGGGAAGTATTGTAATCGTGAAAAAATCATCCTCTGAGATTTTTGCAGATCTTTGCGCTTTAGGGTCCCTGGACCTCGATTTGGTAAAAATCCAATATGGTGGAATAAAATGGCGGCGTCAAAGAATGTAAAAAAATCATTAAGAAACTACTAATGGGATGGACTTCAAAATTTGCACAAAAATAATGTGTGATATACAGATAAACTGGTAATTTTTTATGTAAATCCATTATGACGAAAGAAAATGGCGGTCAAATGATGTATTTAAAAATTCAGTACCAAAGAACTTCTTACCCAAATTGACCTTTCCACAAAAAATCAAGTGCGAGACAAGGATAGACCGATATTATATACTTATTATATGGTTATGATCTGGTAATATTTTAAAAATTTATTATTAAAAAACTACTTATCCAATTTATTTCAAATTTTGCACAAACATCAAAGTATTATGTTGGAATTAACTTGGCACAAATTCAAGATGGTGGAACAGAATGGCGACTTAATAAAATATTTAAAAATTCAGCCTGAAAAAACTACTTAATGAATTGATTTTAAATTGTGTGTCATAACTAATTGTGGTATAGGGATCAACTAGTAGTAAAATTGTGGTACTAATTCAAAATGGCCGAACAAAATGCAGCCATATAAAATGTTTGTAATCGTGAAAAAAAAATCACCGTCTCAGGTTTTACATATCTTCCCTAGATGCCAAAAAATGTTTTATCAATTCCGTCGGTTCGTCCATCGGTCTACCTATCTGTCTGTCAGTTCGTAGCATAGCTTAAAACTACTTACCAGATAGACTTCAAATTTTAATCAAAAATTAAGGGTCTTATAGAGATGACCCGGTTATAAAAATCCAATATGGCTGAACATTGTTATAGAAATTATTACTAAAAAAACTAATTATGCAATTCTCCTCTATTTTTGTACAAAAATATAGGGTTACATAAGAATGAACTTGTAACATTTTGATATGAATCCAAGATAGGAAAACAAAATAGCGACCTAATAAAATATAAAAAAAAACAGCCTGAAAATACTACTTATTAAATCAATTTCAATTTTTGTGCAAGAATTAGAGATGGCGAAACAAAATGTCGGCCAAATAAAAAATCAACGTAGAAAAATCTTGTTCAATTGACTTTAAATTTTGCAGAAAAATTAAATATGAGAATGGGATAAATTGGTACGAATTCAACATGACCTAACAAAATGGCGGTATGTGTCAATATAATAACTACTTATTGATTATTACATTATGCCCAAAAGTCCAGTGTGGCATAGGTTGAAAGAAACTGGTGCAATATAACAATACAATGGAACAAAACGGCGCCCAATAAAAATGTTTGAAAAGACAGTATATGTAACATATATACGCTGCGACTATGTACTGCACTAAATTAGGTTCACTATTCCTAACAAATGGAAGAAAAAGCATAACGAGAGAAGTTCCGATTTTTTCGTTACGTAATGACTGAGCTTTATTTCATATAAATAATCCATTCAGTCAAAAGTAAATTGTATTGTTTACAAACTATATAATATAATAATAAGTGTGTGAGATTCACAGTCTGGCAATTGTGGTTATCTTCAGCTTATTTGAAAGTTAGCAAAAATAATTTAAATTTTATGTATTTTATATTATTATGTATGTTATGATTTGAAGATAAATCATTTAGAGTTTTTACATTGAATGTGTAGCTAATATTTATTTATAGCAGTTGACTTTGCATCTGTTACCTTGAGAAAAATAAGTATTTACTAGAAAGAGTCTGTACGACTGCGGCAAGGTGAATGAAAAAAATGCAACACGAGAGAAAAGACAGGGAGGAAATCAGTACAGGTTTGATGCGCAATTTGGCCGTGAACAAAAAATTTAATTCTGAAAGATATTCTCAACTAAAAATTAACGAAATCGAGCCGCTTATCCACCAACAGAATTTAAATGTTTAATTTGACAATACAGAAGTCAACGCACAACAAAAAAAAGGAGATCTTGATCTTGGGGCCACCAAGAAGTCCTGACTTAAGTACTAGAATTATTTCCATTCGAAAATAAATATAATAAGCAAAAGCCAATAATAGTTAATGAATTGCGGCCACACAATCCAAGTAGTTGTTTGTAATTGGAAATTTTATTAATGACAGCTAGTTTGCGCAGAAAACATTTGTTTCAGGCGTAATACGCAAAATAGTAAAAATATAAAAATCTTAGTGTAATAGGTTTTAGTGTTAGTTATTGTGTTATTAAGCATTAGTTGTCAGTAGAATCGTATACCTTTCTTATATCGTCTACCTAAAATATAATTGCCAACACTATAAAAAATCTGAAAAATATTTGTTATCAGTACGACAAAAGACAAGTTATAAACAAATTTCGAAAAAATAAGCAGATAACCAATTTACTGAAGATAACCACGAATAATTCGGAAAAGGTGATCACACACAACCACAACCCCTTACTGAATATATCCTTGAACTCATCTTGAGTAGCTCTCTTTAAATCTGTGTTACTGTGTTAATATGTACATCCGTAACGTCTCGTATACAGGGGGTGGACACGTGTTCCTCCTTGACGAGCCATCATTTTGCAAAAATAGACTTAACAAAGAATTGTCTCGACATTAAAACGTGTACATAATAATTACACCCACTAGATAAATGCTTTGTTTTAATTTTCTTATTCGCCTAGCTGTTTTCAAAGTTTTATACTTATCCAAATTAGCCGAAATTTTGCATAAAAATCAGGTATTACGTAGAAATCAACTAGTAAAATTTTGGTACTAATCCAAGATGGCGACAGAAAATAGCGGTTTAATAAAATATTAAAAAAATTAGCCTACTTAATCAAATTTTGTGCAAGAATTGAGTGTGATAGATACAGAGATGAACTGGTAAAATTGTGGTACGATTTCAAGATGGCGGAACAAACTGGAGGCCAAGTAAAATGTTTGTAATCGTGAAAAAATTCCTCGCCAAGGTTTTACATAGTTTGAAGCTTTAGCGTTACTAGATGGCTAAAAACGTTTTCTCAATTCCGTCGATCTATCTATCAGTTTACGGCATAGCTAAAAACTACTTAAACGATTGACTTCATTGCCAATATGGCTGCCTAATAAAATATTAAAAAAATCAGCCTGAAAAAACTATTTAAGATTAATTTCAAATTTTGTGTGATACGACATAAACTAGTAAATTTGGGGTACGAATCCAAAATGACGGGATAAAATGATAATCAAATAATAGTTTTGAAATCCACCAACATTTTTTTTCTTATTCAAAAGATTCCAAATTTTTTACAAAAATACAATATAACACAGCAATAAACTGGTACGAATTCAACATGAGGGAACAAAATGGCGGTCCTAAAAAATGGGGTTAAAAACAACTTATTCAATTTATTTTAAATTATGTCCAAAAATCAAACGTGGCATAGAAGAAACTGATAAAATATTGGGACGAATCCAATATGGTAGAACAAAATTGTGCCCAATAAAAATGTTTGAAAAGATAGTATATGTATATGTGTTACTAAATGACTATATGCAGAACTAAATTGGGTCACACTTCACTATTACTAATAAAAGGAAAAATTCATAACGAGGAAAGTATTTGTTGATAACAAGGGAAGCATACAATATTTTCAGGGAAATTAAAATGATCTTTTCTCGTCGTGCCCCCCCCTTAATCTTAGTCTGGTTAGGCCACTGATCCATAATATATTCTACATAAAAATTAAGGATCCATGGTCTGCCGCCCGCCATTTAAATGTAAATGTGGTGATTCATGAAATATTTAATTAGTCAATCAGAGAAGAAACTACACCAATCCAAAATATTTTATTATTTATTAAACCGTTTTTGATACCTAACAAAGCATCTTTAAATAAATACCCAATCTATTAAATGATATTTTACGAATAAAAATAGTTCTATTCATAAAAATATCAAAATAGCAATCCGATTTTAAATATATTTATTTAGAGATCTAAATCAATATTTGCATAACACATAAAACGCTTTCAAAAATGTATGCAAAGATTCACCAATTTTTATCTTTGTCAATATTAGTGCTGTTTAGGTCTAAATTGTTAATGATTTTAAAACTATTTCTAATTTAACGTTTTATTAAGTTTTTAATAGAAGAAATCTGTTACTTATTGTAGACCATATTAACAAAAAAAAAAAGATTTTGTAGGAATTAAATATGTTCCTAAACCGCCTGGGTAGATAAAAAAGTAAAATCTTCTAGTATAATCTTTAAAAAACTCGCAATAAGTATAACATCTCAAGGTAACTAAAATCATAATTCAGAAAATACAAATTAAAAACACACTAAATATCAAAATATTTTTAATAACAAAAGTTCTTTATTATAGCCGTGATTTATCACCAAATTAAGACTAATATATCGATTTTCAAAGTATTTTTCGAATTTAATAATGATACCAATTATTCTGACATCCTATTAAAAATGATTTGTATGTATCTTCTATGTCTTCATACGTATCAGATTCAGTGATCCTTTCAAAGTCAGAATCATTTTGGTAAAAATAAAATGAGTTTGTGCATCCTAATTTACCAAAAACCTTTGCATTTGAGTAAGACAATCAGTATAATTGTTTTTTTCAATTTGGTAAATTTGATATATTTCTTCTAAATCCTGATATCACCTGCGGCAAAAATATCAGAATAGCAAAAAAAACTACATGACAGGATGTTCGGGAGGACGATTTTACATTCAAATAACCTTCATTATAATTTACCGAGCTTCAAACCTTCTTATTCGTTTATATGTTTATAGTTCATCGTGTGGAAAGAAAAGTTTCTGGTAGTAAGAAGTCTATAGCAATTATTATTTTGTCTGCAATATAATTTAAACTTGAACAATTTTGGTTTCAATTGGTCAATTTGCTGGAATTTCTTGTCCGAGTCTTAGCTGCAGTTTTTATTAGTAAAAAACTTCTTTATGATTAAGAGCAGTGTAATTCTTGTAAGGTGATTAACCCCTGAAGCAGCCAAGAAGTCAGATTCTGAATTGTTACAAAGGAAACATGAAGCAACAAAACAAACTTAAAGAGTCACATTCAAGTTGAACTAACTGGTTAAAGCATAGTAAACAATCTAGAAATAAAATGATCACTTTGTTCAATGAACGTTTCGGTTGGCAAGAAGTATCTTCAACCGTCGTCAGTAGCAAAATCTTGAAAAAAAATCCTAAACTTTGTATACTTAAATACAGCAATGTAAGTCCGAAGTGCTAAGTCTGAACCGATTGTTCCAAAGCAAAAAATACTAAGCTGACATTTTTAATGTTCCAATTAATATAACATTAAATAATTCAATCCAAGTCCTAGCATTTTCACACATCAAGTGGATTTGTAAGTAAAATATACTGTCGCTTTCCTTCCTTCTCTAGAATAGGAAAACATCTATTTAAAATCAACTAAAAATGTAGAAACAAAAAACCTTCAGTGCCTGACGAAACGCCTTATAATTTATTTAAAAATATAGATATGCAAACATTTTTTAACGTAGTTAATAACTATTCATTAATGTCGGGTACGTTTCCGACTGCATTAAAATTTACTAAGGTCATTCATATCTATTAAAAGCACCATATATTATCTGCAAAAAACTATAGACGTACTGAGCTTTGATAGTGTTTTGTAAACATTATTAACTATTGCGTTTTATCCTGACTTACACGTTAAAATGTATTTGTATTACACTTATTTTACACGAGCCATCAACATTTTTAATTATTATTATCAGTTATTGGTACTGTAAAACCAATTCGGGTGCAAGTCTTGCCTTATCGATAATGTAGCCTGGACTAAGACTGGATGAAGTCTTTAATGATTTTAGCCAGGCATTCGACTGCGTCGGTAATGACATACAAGACATGGCATATCGGTGGTTTGGTTTATCCAGTCGGCCAAGATTACCCTGCCTTTGGATGCAGTAGTGGTACTAGATCTGGAGACGCTGAACACGAATCTGAAGTCAGATTTTTTAGATGATGTTTGTTGGTACTCCCAATTTAAAAGTACAATTCCACTGCTTTCTATTCGTTTAACAAATATTTTGAGACATTCTATACTAGATCCATAGAAAACATCATTAATATACACCAATATTTATACTTATATTTATAATTTATATATTCTATAATTTGGTTGTGTTTTATTATCGTTTTCTCGGATACGTTGTGGAAATATTTGTAAAAATAAATGCAAAAATAGTGGATGGATAAATTATAGTATGTTTATAAACAACTAAAGAACGAAACGGGATCGAATAAAAAAATCAAACTTTAGATTTGTGACTAGGGCCCCGAAATTTGCTATTGAGTCAAAAATCGCGAAAATTAGTAAGATAAACTTAACCGAAATTTTATCGATATAAATATACGAGCAATGAACTGTTAAGGAAGGCTAACCGTTGAGGCCTATGCTAATAAAAATTAATTTATTTTCATATTTCGCCTATTTTTGCCAACAAAAACTATTTGTGAAAAATGTCCCATGTATTTTTATGAAATACATAATTAGTAAGAATTATCCGGCATTTTCCTACCCAAAGAAGCAAATCCAGGAAAAGTACACAGAACAAAAAAATACACCCTAATTATTGGATAAGTACAAACACACAGCAGAAAAGGGTAGAAGCCAAAAACTCAAAGTACCAAAACTAAAAATAAAATTCGTTCCCAAATTTCTCGAAAGAATCACATATTTAAATAAAAAAAACTATTTGAATATAAACTACCTCCAATTTTCTTGGCACGTCAAAGCAAAATATATGATTTTATAGACTGGTATAAATATAGAATTTATAAGCATCCTTTGAAAACTACGAACTTTTGATATTTTGCTTACTCATTGAGGTCTCTCTCATAGTTAGATATTTTAAAAAATGTTTACATATCGAGTCACGATTTCATAACCAAGTACTTTAAATAAGACACCATTGTTTAGATTTTAGATTCATCCCTGACTCAACAATATCTAGCAAAATTAGTGTGGAAAATTAAAAAAAAAACATTTTTTTTTTAATATTAGGCTAACCAAAGCGCTAAAAAATATGGGTTTCAATTTGCTTGCTTAATAAGATCCAGATTTAGGTATGCCATATCCAAAGTCATATCCAATATTATCAGTTTAATGCCAAGGATTTTAGATCGACCATTGGACGTAACGACATGAGGTCAAATATATATAGGGAGCGTCAAACTTAGTGGCTATTAGAAGTATCTGGGGGGACCCAATGAACAGATTACTTTGAAATTTTGCCACAGGGCACAGGTGACCAAAAAGTTTCTTCCCAAAATATTTTAAATTGTGCGGTGTTGCCGTTTTTATTCCAAACCGTGGGCAACATCCCTTGTCTAAATTGAATGCCCCTAAATTATTGCATTTTTGTATTTTCCTGAACATTCCACATATTTTTTTGCATTATAATTCCTATGCCTTAATTTCAGTGTTTTAGAGAAAATGACACCTGAAAATTGACATCTTTGGCCTTTGAAGCCAAACAACTTTTCAGGTTTTACAAGAAGTCCCCAAATTTGATATTTCCCGTCAAATTAGAAATTGATGTCAAGAGACAGATAACTAAACATAGGATAAGAAAGTGACAGTGGCGTAGGTACAGGGCTCCCTCTCAAAACAGAAAAATAACTGATGACAAAAAGAGGTCCTTTAATTGTCATAAAATGTAGCCCCCAAAGCACAGCCGGAAAATATATGATGAATAAAAAAAAGGTCATCCATACTCTCATAATCCCCTCGAGCTCATTTGCAATTATCGCGGGGCCTCTTGATTTCGAGCCCCCCCCCCGGCAGCGTGGGGCTGGCGGGGGTGTAGCTACGCCACAGAACTTCAGAGTCAAAAATGTCAATTTTCAAGGATCATTTTCTCGAAAACAGTTGAATTTGTGTATAGAAAATATAACATAAAAGAAAGATATTTACAATGTTCTGGAAACACACAAAAATGCAATAATATATACAGGGTATTCCATTAAGAAAACGGATATTGCCACCGATTTAGGGTAGAACCGGCAATACCACATAATTAAAACTATCTTTAAAAGAAACTTCGATTAAATGCATCCTGAGACAGATTTCCAAATTTTCAAAGAAATCTGTTCATTGGCTTCCCAGAATTTAAATTTTTACTACCCTCGTAAAAGGAAAATATTGTAATCGTTAAAAATCACCCTCCGAGAAGATCTTCCCGTTTCAGGGTCCCTACATGCCGAAAAACATGTTTTCTCAATTCCTTCGGTCTGTCTGTATGTTCGCGGCATAGCCAAAAAATCTTACCCGAATTACTTCAAATTTTGGTCAAAAATTAAGGGTCATATGGGAATAACCACGTAACATTTCGGTAAAAATCTAACATGGCGAAACAAAATGGCGGCCTAGTAAAATGTTAAAAAAAATTATTATTAAAAAACCACTTACCTAATTTATCTCAAATTTTGCACAAACATCAAATATTCTGTTGGAATAAACTCAACTGCTACTATTTTGGTACGAATCCAAGATGTTTAGTAAAATATTTAAAAATTCAGCTTGAAAAACTGCTTAATTTCAATTTTCAATAATTCAAATTGTGTGCCACAACTAATTGTGGTATAGAAATCACTTAGTAAAATTGTGGTACTAATTCAAGATGGCCGAATAAAATAGCGGCCAAATAAATGTTTGTAATCGTCAAAAAAATCACCCTCCCAGGTTTTAAAAAATATTATGTTGGAATCAACTGGTAAAATTTTGATACGGATCCAAGATGGCAAAACAAAATGCCGGTTTAATAAGATATTTAAAAATTCAGCCTGAAAAAACTGCTTAATGGATTGGTAATTTTGGTATAGTGATCAACTAGTAAAATTGTGGTACTAATTACAACTAAAATGTTTGTATTCGTGAAAAAATCACCCTTAGGTTTTACATATCTTCACGTTTTAGCGTCCTTCAATGCTAAAAAATATGTTTTATCAATTCCGTCGGTCCGTTTATTTGTGTCAGTTCGCGGCATAGCTTAATAACTACTTCCTAGATTGACTATGGGAATGGTCTGGTAATATTTTGGTAAAAATTCAATATAGCGAAACAAAATGGCGGCCTAGTGAAACGTTAAGCATCATGTTGGAATCCACTGGTAAAATTTTGATACTAAATATATATATGCTGACGTTTCGCCAAAATCACATTTGGCATTTTCGAAGCTTTCTTTGTCGCGTCTGAATAGAGTCTCTATTCGTACGCGAGAAAGAAAGCTTCGAAAATGCCAAATGTGATTTTGGCGAAACGTCAGCAAAACTGTTCTTTTCAGAACGACAGTAGTGAACGGATGTACACCCTGAATGAAAACACATTGTATTTTTCCATCCGTGAAGGAATAAAAATCAATATCATATATATATATATATATATATATATATATATATATATATATATATATTATATATATATATATATATATATATATATATATATATATATATATATATATATATATATATATATATACATACACTGTGACTATGTCCTGTGCTTGACTATTCCTAACAAATGGAAAAAATCATAGCGAGGGAAGTTACGGGTAAAGGAAATTTACCGTTTAACTTCGACTTTTGTATTTATTTCGTACTTTGTATATAAAATTACATTCTTTTTTAAATCAATCTTTTCAGATAAGCAAAACTTTTTATGAATAATAACTTTTTAGGGAAAAATCACAAATAAATAAGTTGTCCATATGTTGCCCAAACCCACGCACACGCTGTATACTAAAAAAAATACAAATGATAAATCTGACATAAAAAAAAACCTAATCAAAATTTATTACTTCATTTTAATCCTCCATTTACTAAAATCAAAATATGTAAACATAACATGTAAACTTAAATATGTTCCAAAATATTTCAACGCAGATCTAATTAGTCTTAGGATACTCTATATATCAAAATAATATTAGGTTATTTATTATAAAATATTTAAATTAAATAAATTTCGCGTATCTTTATATGAATGCGAATATTCAATAGGTTAGGAGTCGGGCAAATCTTGTTTATTATTGGTATAGATTTTTTTTGTCAATATCATAACGTGATATTTATCGCCAGTAGCACATATAATTAAAACAAACATCGTACTTGTCGAGCAACCCAATTTACTTAAGTAGTTTGTCCCAAAAACAATAATACTTTCCAAAAAATGATTTATTATCTTTAAAGAATACTAATTAATAGCCCATTAAAAACATCGGTGGTATATCTTGTTTAAAACTTGTTCGACATAAAGAAGTAACTGGCTTGCATATAATTCGATTTTAACATTTCATAATTGGGAGCGCCCAAATGTCTAGTTGTGTGCCGTGAACTAATTTACTTTAAATATCTTTAATACTATATTCTGTTGCTTAGGATGCATTAAAAAACCTTTTTCAAAAAGGCTGCCATCGATTGGGTGTTCTGCCTTAAAAAGTCATTTGTTTGACAGGCTAAAATAAATATATAACTACTTCGTAATAAAAATAGTTCAAATATTTGCAGCAATAGTTTTAAATGAAACTTGTAATTAATAAGCAAATCAAAGAAAGGCGAAAGAGAAGCAAATAAAGAGGAAGCCATAGATATAGAGTAAGCTGACCATTCGTCCTGTATTTTACAGGATTGTCCTTTCTTTTTTTCTGCTGTCCTGCATTGTCGGCGTCTTGTAAAATGTCCTGTATTTTGTTCTTAATGATAAAGTATTGATGTGGTATCGTTATTTTATCGCTTTGAATGCCGTGGCCAAATGTGTTTTAGTTAGGGCGTGCTGACGTTGCCATATGATTTGTTTGATTACAGCACAGGTTAAAATAATGCGAATAAAAAGTAAACATCTAAAGCCTTTGGCCTCGGCTGAGCTGGTCCGAAATCTTCGACGGGGCTTAAATCAAACATAATGAAGAATATAGATCCACCCCACACCACTTTGTCTAACCATGCGCCACACCATGTATCTAGCTTAGGTTTGTTCATAACCAGGCTTTCCTTTTCTCTTCTTCTAGTACTGTTATAGAAGCAGACAAAATTAGAGTTTGCAATTAGTCTCAAAAAAATTGGAATAAAATAGAGAAATAAATAGAGGGTGGTTTGGAAGTCATGTCAAATTTTTTTACAGAAATGCCTGACTATCTAGATAAGTCGTCTGTTTATTTTTTACCTTTTAAAGTGAATTATGCTAAACAAAGAAATCAGTTGGGATGAAAGTCAGGCCCGATTAACTTCTTTTATTGAATTTGAATATTTAAAGAGTTATTTTATTAATGAAAATGAGGTTTTTGATGAAGTGACCTTCAGCATTTTTTTTTCAAGAAAAAAGTAAAATACCTTCAGTGGCGTCAGTTAAAAACAAGTATTCATCAAAAGTGTATATGTTTTAGAATTTTTATTTTATATTAAGGCACCAGGGAATTCCGGAAAGTCATGGTAAGCATCCATTTCGAACCTGTATAATTCCCTGTGAATTTGGAAAAATGCCTGATATATCCTGTATTGACTGTATTGAAAAAATATAGTCACCTTAGAGTATGGTCGACAAAAGCAAAAAGCATTCCTCAGATCACTCAGACACAAAATATGCTTTAGATAAAGGGGGCAGCAGAAAAATCAAAGTGGTAAAGAATTGAAGAATACGGCCAAATTATAGGAAAGTGATGTTTTAAATACTTTAAATTAAATGGCGTACATCAGTACCACACCACATTTTATTGTAAAGGTAAGGTGGGCGTTTAAACTTTACACATTTTTATACGAGACACAATTAATAATGTACGCCTATTAGCGAAAATACCCATATTGAGCGGACCACAGTATTTGAGACTATATACTATTCTGTTCATACCATGAATATCAAATAACAATTATTTTGCATTGTTTCACCACTACAACACTATCCAAGCATGGACCATAAACATTGTTATGGAGTGGACCGTGATTGTTACAATGATTGAAACGTTTGTACTAGTAAATTCTTTTTTAACTTCAAAAACTGATAACCTCGTGATGATTTGACCAATTTCGATTCATTTTTCAGGAAGTGTTTAGGGTAGTGCATGGATTGTCGATAGTAAGCACATTGAAGAAATTCTGTGAGAAAGTTTCCGTGATAACTTTGGCATTCTTTAACATATTGCCTTAAATTTAGAATCATGAAGAATAATTAACCAAAGCAATTTAGTCGCACCTTAAGCTACATCTCCAGATCTAGGGGAGGGAGAATCCATTTTCTTGCAAGGTTATTATAAATCTTATTGGATGTTTAAAATATTAAATACGTTTATTCTTGGCATAAAAAATGTCTTGAGCCAATATAAGTTAAGTGCTCGGTGGTGGTTCAATCTTGCTGCTGAATTAAAATTTAGTCCATTTATTTTGCTGATTGTCTATGCATATGTATAGATGGCGCTTATATATAATATTAGTTACTGTGGTTCTATACGTGCACCGATTACTTCCGGAATTATATAAGGTAGCGCCGGGGTTATCCCATAACAAGCATATTAAAATTGAGTAATCTTGCTATTTTGATTAAATTTCTCCTAGAGTTTCCGATTTAAGATACTGCCTTGAAATTTGGTGCATAAAAAAAGGAATCCACCTTTCACCCCCCGTCCTAGGGTGTGGGCAATTCATTTTATCGTCAGGCTATTTTGATAGATAAATATTAATCATAATGAATTGTGATAATATTAAATGACTTTATTCTGAACACAAAACATTTCTTGTGTCAGTAACTGAAGTGAGGGTGGTAGTATCGCGTTTCATTTGGTTTTCGGAGTTTTTAGGGGTACAAAGTTCAATCCTACAAATCATTTAAACGTTTGACACTATGTATTGTCGATTTTCTATAAACACGTATAGATGGCGCAATTTGACCTTAGTACTTGTAAATTTTACTAGGGTCTCCCAAAAAAACTAGATTTACGCCTCGAAAACTTTGATCCTGATCTTCACAATAAACCATAATTTATTTCAGCGGAAACAGTGTACGAGAAAACATGTGGTTTAAGGCGAATTTACCCATTTTTATATTAATTTTTATATAATTATTAATAATTATTTTTCAAAACTTTATTGACATAGTCGATAAAAAATAAATTATATAATTTATGATGTTCATCTGTAATAAAACCCAGAAAACGGAATTTTACGGAATATTTAAAAAAATTTATAAGACCCCAATTTTGCTTTGCCGTAGAGGATTCGCACCAAAAATTTACCAGTTTATCCCTATATCACACTTGATCTTTATGCAAAATTGTATGTCCACTTAATGATTTTTGTAACTTCATGAGAACAGTCAACTAGTTACGAGACGAGTACGACTAGCGCCAAAACTTAATAAAACAACCACATCCAGAGTCACCAACAGAAGCAAAAGCGACATTTGTGGTTACTAAGAAAACATCCGAAATCTTCGCCGCACTTGTTACTCTATTACCACGGAGCAGCATAAAGCCACCTGTGGCGAAACTCATAACCCAGGAGTAATTAAATCTAAAGCAGAAAAAGTATCCTGAACAAAGTTTCTACTTCACTCATAAGATGATTTTTCATTCCGTTAGTCTGTCTATATTCGGTCTAACTGTCTGCGCTATAGCTAAAAACTACTTATCTAATCGACTTCAAATTTTGCACAAATATCAACTGTAATCCACTAGAAACTCCTTTTGTCATTATTGGGTTATAGTGCCAATGCCAAGTGGGTTTTCCAATGAATTCGAATAAAAAAGAAAATTCTAAGCACCAATGAGAAAGCAATCCAAATAAACAATCACCAGAGACAACCCATCATCAGCTATGTCTACTTGGGACACAAATTTACTCTGGGAAGGGAAAAACAAACTAGAGAGATTAAGAGAAGAACAGCTTTAGCATAGGCAGCTTTCGGAAAATTAAGACATATTACAAAACAAAAATATTTCTGTAAATTTGGAGACTCTGGCCCTCACTCCAAAAACAGCCGAAAATCTTAGAGTAAAAAAGAAAGGGATGGCGAGAGCGATGCTTGGTGTCTCAGGAATAGAATTCTAAATGGAGGAATAAGAAAAACAAAAGTAACAGACATTATGGGAAGAGTGGTAAAATTGAAGTAGCAGTTGGCTGGACATGTTGCTAGCCAGACCAAAGGTCGATGGGCAGGTGAACAGACTAAAAAAATCGTCGGCGGTCCACCAACAAGATGGGTTGACGATATCAGGTGAATTGCAGAAAACACTGGATTAGACGAGCGCAAGACAGAAAAACATGCAGACAAATCGGAGAGGCCTATGTCCAGGAGTGGACGGTCAGAGGCTGAATAAGAAGAAGGTGATGCCAGAGTTTATTCTATTTAGTTTGTTAGCTTTATCGATGCCATACGCTACTACAGTAACCTAGAAGAAAATATTGCATTTTTATTCATATATTGCGTATTTTTCAATTTCTTATTTTTAAAAGTAAACGTTCGGTGTTTCCCAATAAAATATATACTTTAAAAAAACGGTAAATATGCTTTACACTGGACTTTCCTCGATACGAGTTCTTCCTTTTATTAAGGGAACTGAACTATGGCCAAGTTTAGCTCTGCAGTCTGGTACTAGGGACATATACAAATTGGGTCATCTTTCACTTTTCTTGATAAAGGAAAGGATTAATTACGAGAGTAGTATGTCCTTCGCAGATCGGTTTTATCCAGTTACCCGAAAGTTCCTTCATAACGAATCCTTTCTTTTATATTATTAAATCGCTATATGAGAAACTAAAATGGGTCGCACTTCAACTTCCTTTATAAAAGCCAGGATTCGTAACCAGGAATATCCGTACTAAGTACATTTTTTCCTTCTAGTTTTATCTGAATAATCAAGAAAGTCATCAACATTTCCTAAATAAATTTGTTTCAAAAATTCCAAGTGGGAGGCAATTTTCGAAACTGCTCCACGTATAATAAACAAAATTTAATTCCAGAAAGTGAAAAATACTTTGTCAAAAATGTATTTTTTGCAGATATATTTTAAGACAATAAAACATATGTGATGTGTTAAAATATAAATGAAGATTCAACGTAATGCAAACTCATTTTGTATGACTAATCAATGTATAAACCACACAGTTACTAAAGAAATATGTATGTAAACATCTAAATTTGCATTGTAAAAAGGAATCTTCAAATGTGACCTGAATTAACAAACTATAAATTTACGTCATGTAACCTAGAATGCAAATTGAAATTCATATTTGCTTGTTTAATTTTGCATCTTTGGCAGTCAAATCAATTTTCGAAATATAATTAGTCCGCGGATAAAATCTCAATCGTCGGGAAGTATTTGAATCCAGATAAATCCCCACTGGGAGGGTTTTTGTCAACGCCTACCATAATCGGAATTTATTTATTTTTAAAATTATCCTTACTTCCGGAAACTCCTTTTAACTTCTTGCTTAGGTTTTTGTGTTAACTTACAAATAAGCGAAAATATATAGAGTGTTTGAAAAAAAACATGGGTCATCGCGTAATGAGACCTTCCTTGGCATATGATAAGACAAAAATGTTTTATACACATAGACCCAAAACGGCTTCATTTTCAAGATATAGGATGGCAAAATTTTTATTATTTGTTTTTTCTTGGGTTTTTTTTCGAGTATATTAAAACCGGGTTAGTAAATTGGATGAAACTTTGATTTAGCAAGACATGTAGAGCAATACATTTTTTATCGTCCAGTCTCGTGCATTTTTTCACCATTATTCGGTAATACCTTCTTTGGTATTGTCATTTTTGACATTTTGACTTATAGCTATATTTTACATAAAAAAGTACTTTTTGTAAAAGTTGATAAATCCAACCATATCCAAGATATTTTAATTTTAAGCAATACATATTGTTGTTAGTAAAGTATTAAACAGTAGGCGTTGGATTATTAAAAACAATTACTAAAACTTAGTTGACGTGGTTACTCATGATATATATTTTTTAACAGACTTTTTTTTGTTTGTTCGCGGATATTGTCTAAACGGCTTGGCCGATTTTGATGAGTCAAACGCCAAATCGTAGAGGACGTCTCTCTGGTGGTCCCATATTTTTTGATTTAAAAACCGTTCACCAGTTTTTATGTATAATAAAATAAAAAAACACAGGTATAAGGGCGATAAAGACAGCGAGTTTTATAATGAAATTTACATTTTTTTAAATACCTTTTACAAATTAGAGCATTGAGGTGTGTAATAGACATATAACCCTATTTGATAAAAGGTATCTTTTTTGCTATCCCGTTATGTAATTTTATGTATACAGGGTGACCATGAAAATGTGCAACCTCAAAATCGAGTATTTTACTTGACATTTTCGAAAAATGAATATTCGGTATGAATAACGTTATTAATCCAGTACTCCGCGATGGTTTGACCAATTTAGATGAAGTTTTCAGGAGACATTCAGGATATTACCGGAGCGGTTCCTTAGCAAGCATATTTAAAAAATGTCAAATATGGCGGCCATTTTGTTGTTTTTTTATGTTTGTACATCGATTACTCCGCGTCCTGGTTTGACCAATGGCGGAATGGCGCTATTTTGTTTTTTTGCGCCAAGATATATAGCAAGAAAGAAGTTTTTTTAATATTTTACTCTCGCGTTTCGATTCTACACGTTCACATTATATCAGGAAAAAATATTATGGAGTGGATCATTTGTTAGACCTGATTTTTACAATAAAAATCGTATAGATGAAAATAAAAAGCATTAAAATGTGAAAAATAATGTTTTATTCCTTAAAAATGTTACTCCGTGAAGTCGGCGCTAAACTTTATCTTAATTATTTAATCACAAAAATATAATCATGTACTCAGTCAATTCGGTGTTTTGATGTTTAATACTACTCGTATAAGGTCTTCTCTCTTTATTGGTTTGGCGCAGACTTCACGGAGAATTTTCAAGTTGGAATAAAACAGCCGGTTTGATTTTTTATAAAAATGGGCACCCCGGATTATTACAAATGTTAATTTTAAATTTTTCCCTTTTAGGACAAAATAAATTATTCCAAATTAAAATAGCTGGTACGCGGTAAGTTGAACTAAGAGTACTCTTTTTATATAAAATTATTCAAAAAACAAGTGCCATACATAAAAGTGTCAAAAACGGCAACACAAACATTTATGACCCAATTATAATGAAAAAATGCACAATCTTACTCGTTTGTATCCCACTAGTCAGTAATACTATTTATGTACAGGGTTTTTTCGTATATTTTCAAGGCCTATTGGAACCTTTATTTTTACGACTAGAAAAGGTTTTAAGTGACAAGATTATCTCTTACCTGTCAAAATGTGTCATCGTATGAAACAAATAAACATCGAAATGCTGTCAAAAATTTACAGTACCGCCAACTTTAATGTTGCCATATTTTGGCGATGAAATAGGTTTGAAAAGGCTTCTCAAAAGATGTGCTATTCGACACACGCTTCCATTTAAGTATTTTCTTCAAAATGGCACTCTGCCGCCATCTTGACGATTTCAATCACGAAACATAGACAAAAAAGGACCATTTAGTGTCCTATTGCAATGTGCGAAATTTAAATTTTTTATCTCGACTGATTCAAAAAATAAATAATTACAGAGCCGCACTGCCACCTACTGGCACACAGTGACTATAGTAAAAGATCTAAATTGCATTTTAAATGTATGGGAGGGGAAATGGTATTAATTATTATCAAAAGAAAAAAATATGTGTGGTTGTGTTCAATACGTAATAGCACATATTGAAAACATGCTATTTCATATGACAATTGACTTGACTGGATTTATTTAGAACGAAAAGGCTTGTTGAAAGTCCCAAAAAGAAAAATGTGGTTCTGCAACTCTGTATATAAAAACTTTTTGAAATAACAAATGGGATATTATAAAAATCTCTAACATTTTCAATTATACAAATATTTGCATCGGTGTTGTAACCATCGTGGGAGGAGTCAGTACAATATTTTTTTTGCATTATTACCTGCATATCTCACATCAATTACCAATAAGAAAAGTGATACCGTTCTTGATAAATGCTGACTAGGGCAAACCTGTTGAATCTTAACATGGAGTAGCCAAGTATTAAATAGCCTTTATGGGATTGCAAGTCTTATAGTTTTAACATCAATAAAATACATTTTAACAATTACACCATTCCATTAAATTTGAGTACCTTATATTGACCAACACTGCATTATATACAATTTTTGAAAGAGGTTTAAATGAGATAAGATTTTGTGGTGTCCTAGAATCGCCAAAAAATTAATAAGAAAAAGTGAACTAGACCTATAATTCTTACTTCCCTGGTAAAAGAGAAGTATTGTTATCGTAAAAAAATCACCTTCCGAGATTTTTTCAGATCTTTACGTTTCAGCGTCCCTAGATGCCTTAAAACATGTTTTCTCAAATTCCGTCGGTCTGTTGTTCGTGCCATAGCTAAAATACTTCTTATCCGATTGACTTCAACTTTTAGTCACTAATTAAGGGTCATATGGATAACCTGGTACCATTTTGGTAAAAATCCAATATCGCAAAACAAAATGGCGGCCTAGTGAAATGTTAAAAAAATTATTACTGTAAAACTACTTATCCAAATTAACTCAAATTTTGCACAAAAATCAAGTATTATGTAAGAATTAGCTGGTAAAATTTTGGTACGAGTTCCAAATGGCGGCTTAATAAAATATTTAAAAATTCAGCCTGAAAAGACTACTTAATGGACTGATTTCAAATAGGGTGCCATAACTAATTGTTGTATAGAGATGAACTAGTAAATTGTGTTACCAATTCAATATGGCGGAACAAAATGGCGGCCAAATAAAATTTAGTCGTAAAAAAATCACCCTTTCAGATTTTACATATCCCTAGATGCCAAAAAATATGTTTTATCAATTCCGTCGCTTCGTCTGTCGGTTTGTCTGTCAGTTCGCGGCGTAGCTTAAAAACTACTTATCAGATTGACTTCTAATTTTAATAAAAAATTATGTTTCATGTGGTGATGACCTGGTAATATCTTGGTAAAAATCGAATTTGTTGGAACAAGATAACGGCCGGGGCCTATTGAAACGTTAAAAAATTTTTACTAAAAAAACTAATTACCAATTTACCTCAAATTTTGCGCAAAAATCAAATAGGAATGAACTGGTAACATTTTGGTATGAAAATAAGATAGCAAAACAAAATGGCGGCCTAATAAATATTTAAAAAATCCAACTACTTATTAAATTACTTTCAAATTTTATGCAAGCATTAAGTTTGATATAGACATTAACTGGTAAAGTTGTAGTACGAATTCAAGATGACCGAACAAAATGGCACCCAAAATTCAACGTAAAAAATCGTATTCAATTGGCTTTAAATTTTGCAGAAAAATTAAATGTAATATAGGAATAAATTGGAACCAATTAAACATGACGTAACAAAATGGTGGAATGTATGAATGTAAAAACTACTTGCAGAATTGATTTTAAATTATGCCCAAAAATCAATTGTCGCATAGGTGTAAACTGGTAATATATTGGTAGGAATCAAAATGATGGAACAAAATGGCGCTCAATAAAAATGTTTGAAAAGACAGTATATATGTGTTACTATAAATGACTATGTACTGAATAAATTGGGTCACACTTCACTATTCCTAATAAAGATTCATAATGAGAGAAGTTACGGGTAAAGGAAATTTACCGATTTTTTAGTATTTATATTTAATAAAACATTCTGTTTATTTTATTACTTTTCAAATTGTTTAAAAGTTTGAGCATACTGTTTAGTCACAGGTCTAAATACATGTTGAACATTCTGGACGTTTGACTGTGTTTTATTTCATTTCCATACATCTACCTAGACAGTAAATATATTGGTGATTTTCTCCAAAATAATTAAATATCTATCATAGTAGGCTGTTCTAAAAAAACCCACCCAGAGGGGATTTAATTGGATCAAAGTAAATTCTGATTATCGTGATTTTTAGCCCCTGCAAAATAGAGGAAACATAACAAATATATAATACCACTTCTATATATATCTTGCCAACAGTAAAACAACTCACGTCACGTGATAAAACTAGATTTGTTTGCATTCATTCAAACCAGAAAAATAAAACCCTCAGCTTTAAGTAAAAAATTAATTATATTAAAATCTAGACGAATATTAGAAACACAATTTGCCTTTTGCACAGACTCAACCCTCTAGTTCATTCTACAAAAAAAAAAGGAAAAATCTTACCTCGCACATTTGTAGCTGGAAAAGTCTCCTTTCCTTTTCCATTTCATCCGCGATCTCAGCTGCGGTAATCTCCGAACGAATTAGTCCAACTTCTTTTGCTTGCTGTTTTTTCTCTTTCTCAATTTTGGCATACTTGCTCTCATAATCCTTCCACGCTTTGTCAAAGGGTCTTTTTAAATCACCCTTAACCCCGCGCAAGTCGCCTTTTAACAAACTATCTAATGGAAACATCACAATATTGTTGAGATTTTGCATGAGGGTTTTCATAAGGGCGGACAGCTCTTGAGTTACTACAGCAAATTTCATAAATGCGTTACCTATGGTTTCCTCGTGTTCTTTTGTGATGGCGTTTTGACCAATTTTTTCCAGGGCTTTGACTAGACATGATTCATTATCTACATGACCTGAAAAAAAAACATGAACTTGACCTGAGTTCGTGTTATTACTTGGCCATGAACGTTTTTCTACAAATTATCTAGAATATTGTTTTCTCAATACAGTTTTGTTTTTTGGCATACCCTGCTTAGTTGTCAAAATATCCAAAAATTAATAAAATTGCTATGACTGAGGACAATTCAAAAATTTTTCCACTAGGCAGGGGAATTATTTTAAGGGCAAAGGCCGATTTATATAGGGCGTTTTCGCGACAGTGTGCTACTTTTTTGTGAAATTAAAGATGGCTCCAGCAGAATTTTCAAAGCCCCCCTTTCAAATAGATACACCAAAACAACAAAACTATTTCATTAATAATAAAAAACTGACAAAACCGCAAAGTTTTTGACATTTTGTTTTTTCTTCCAAATAAATTTGCCGTAGCCTACTACCTAATAATTGGTCACAAAAGAAAATTTTAGAAAATCTGGAATTTAGAGCTCGTTTTTCAAAATAACTGCATACATGTATATATTTGTGGAAAGCTCACATCATTCCTAATAAATATAAAGAATAATATACATATAATATACTGACCCCGTATACTTATTTTAAAACCGGCACTGAATTCTACGGAAAAAGTCATATAGGGAACAGTTCTCGCCTTTTGCATGAGTTATCAGATAGCTGGGATCCGATGAAATAAAGTACATATTACGCCACAAATCACGATAAAAGCCCATTCACAGTTTAGCAAAATACAGATTTTGTTTTAAGATGTTTAAGATGTATATAACTGTCTAGGCAATAAGAGGTTGTTTATAATGACAGGTTTTAAGGCACAAGGAGTAGCCTTTTCTAGGTATATCATATATTTTTTTCCTAAAGAAAATACCATATTATTGGTTGGAAGAACACCAAAGTTTAATAAGTTATGTTAAATTATTTTTTGATATTTAGGCTTCTAAAAAATCGAAAAAAATTTGCAATGTCTCTAAAAATAATTATGTAATTTAAAAATTTACTGGTTGAGATTGACATTTGTGACATAATTTATTGTTCATTCAACGCAAATATTTTGAATGAACGAGCATTATATTACTATGAACATGACTATTTTGTATAAAAAAACACATCGCTTATAGGACTCTAATTTATTACTTATCCAAATTTGCAATTGATCGAACAATTTTAATGACAAAGACAACACCGGACAGTATAATTTGTATAGATAATATACTTTTAATTGCAAAATTCAACTCAAGAAGACACAGTGTTTCAAAATAGGCTGCTATATTATAATTAATATAATGGAAATTATTATTATAAATATTGTATAAAAATATACAGAAAAAATATTTTCTTATGTTCCATTTTGGTAAGTTTATCATTTCAAACATCAGCCATATTCACTAAAGAGGTTTAAATTTCGACCAGGTCTAACTCAGTTATAGATGAGTTAGGTGACATAAGCAAAACATAACTGAGAAGTGAAAGTTTTAATTGCCATGGCATTTAGATCTGGTCTAACTCCTAAACCTTTTAAACTGAATCCCCGGTTAATACTTACATATTCCAGATGTATGAATAGCTTTAACAGCTTTTTTCATTTTATTTAGCCCATCTCTGTCGTAATCGAGAGTCTGAAAAAAATAATAGGGCGTAAATATGATTTTTGAAATTCAACAATCACGTAACAATGAATAAAATGCAGTACAGTCTTAAACTGAATGAAACTACTTATTCGAAAATAATATAGAAATATATTAATATTTAACTTTCGGGTGAAGCCACAAAATAAAGAAACAAAATCAAGTTGATAATTTTGGGGATTTTTAAAATAATAAAACATATAAAACTTTATTATTTTAAAAATATTCTGTCTTCCTTTAATCTGGCAAAAAAAAATTTTGGTACTTTTAATGGATTATATTATGGATCGGTTGACAATGAAACCCAGTGCTAAGTTGGCAACTTAACATTGGGTTTCATTACCAACGAACCAACAACTACTACTACAGGTATACAAAATAAAACAAATATGAGAGTATAGTCATTCGGTAAAAACTGATGAAAATGGCTTTACCGTATTTTTTTGCAAACTACCCAGAAATAACAAAATATAAATTATAATATATCCACGGATTATTTCCGGAGAAGAAACTGTTTTTCGTAATAAAAACTCCCAGTTGCCTTAAAACGGTTTAGATTATTTTCACACGTCTAGAGAGTGCAAAAACAATAGTGGAATGTAAAAACCTATCAAAAGCAAATACCTTTATTTTTGAAGCAAACAGTTTTTTGGAAATAAATTTAATGTCTAAATATGAAATCATGGGGTGCTTGCTACTCAAATCTTACTTTTTCAAATTTCTTTCAAAATGTTGATTAATTTTTGAGGTTAATATTAACATCATAAACATTTTTTTTGCGCTAAGGAAAGAAAAACAATAAAAAAAGTTAAATTTTATTCCTGGCATAACATATAATTTCATATAAAAATTTACACATAAAATTCAAAAAAACAACTTGCCCAAATCACTTTTTTGTCCTACTTAAAAAATAAAGATATTTTATTTTTCACCACCTATGCGTTCTAAGACAAACAGAAGTTTTTATGTAGAATCATTTTTTTCTCGTAAATCTACAAATAAAAAAAACTTCTTCCCAAAACAATCCGTAGATACCATTTTTATATATACAGGATGTCTCACGAGAGCGGAGTAATGAGTTTTACCCCTTTAAGATTTAGCTAGAATTTTCTCAGTTTAACATTCAATGATTTTTTAGATTTCATATTCCGATACTCCTAAAAAAATTGTGTAAGTTACGTTTTTGAATTTTTATTGTAGCTAAATGACGAGGGAGTAAAATCGCGTGACCAGCTTTCGTGAGATCTTTGTCCATAGCTATTTTTTTATCAAAGAAATTGAATGATGCAATTAAGCAATATATTCACATATTACTGGATAACTATAAAACTATATGCCACTTTTTTTAAAAGAAAGTTTTACGACTAAAGTTCCAGTCAACGACCATTTCCCGATTTGTACAGTTACGTTTTCAAAATGGAATATTAATTTTTCCTCTTTAATTTTTCAGTTTATAAAGTGTTTTGTATTTTTTTTTTTTTAATCATCGCTTGGTTGTCAAAATTTGAAACAAAATAAATTAAAGAAATATTTTGTCTGAAAAGATGTAAGAATACTGAACATACTGGCACAATACAAACTTCACAAATTTCAAAATTCCGATCCACGATTTCGTCAAACTGTTCTTCTATTAATTCGTTTATTTTTCTACCACTCATTTTGATAGGAAACATTTACTTATTTTTCATAAACATAAAACTTCTTTTAAAGCTCAATTTGACACCGGTGGGTTAAAAAGTTGTCAAAAAAGAGAAAGATGCGAGACCGGAATCACCAACGTCCGAATTTGAAGTGCAATGATGTCTTTAGAAAAAATGCATCTTCGGAAAATTTTCCAGAGGACTGCGCATTTCCGCGACACTTGTTGCAAAAGGCATTTAAAACTCCTCCACATTTCTGCAGACAAAATATTTCAAGGTCAGTAATATGATTACACAGAATCGGTTCAATTTTAGACAATAACGCTAAAAATGTAACTTTAATAATTCGTCATGTGATTATTTGGTTCTATATCCGATATGTCGATGTCCATTTTTATACTGGACATATATCTTTTTTCCAAAAATCAAATGTGACATAATCATACCCTCCTTATTACCGAATTACTATATTAAAATATATTAAAATAATAACAAAAAAAGATAAAAAAAGGAACCAAACTGGTCAAAAATAGACAATGAACACCAAAAATTGCTCTTCATTTTCAAAATGCTGTTTTTTAAAATCTGCTAACGGATTTTAATATGATTTTCAGATTTTGAAAGCTTGGTTTATCTAGATTTTGCCTGAAATTTTTTTATTACTTAAATTTCTATGATATACCGGGTGGTAAAGAAATTGATTTAAAAATAAATATACATGATGTAAATTAAATCATATCCAAACCACTGCGAGGTAATTTACCTCATACAAATAAGAAAAAAATTTATATACAAAGAGGTCCGCAAACACTTCTTTTGTATACATATACTATATAAATATAAGGTGTTAAAATGTTAATATTTTCTTCAGGGTTGCAACCTTCTGAACCCTCCCTAACTTTTACTACGGCGTCACTGGCCATTTTTACGACAATTTTAAATTCCTCATTCTGTTCTGTAACCTTTTGGTCATTTTCGATAATTTGTACCGTTTACAAATTATTTCCACTCATGCTTACATAATTTGAAGGTCAGAATGCAATAATATTTGCTCATTTTGCTAAATAACTTCTAAACGGTGCAAAATATCAAAAAGTCTATGATATCAAAAAGTTGCGGAACAGAATAAGGAATTTGACTTGAATTTAAAAGTGGACAATGCCATAGTAATAAAAAGTTCGGGAAAGTTAAAGGAGTCACAACCAAGCAAAAATAACACCCTGTAGATTTTTATAAAATATATTCAATCCCATTTACAATATAGCAAATCGCGTAAGAAACTTGATGAAATCCGAATAAGAATAAATACTATTCTTATTTGTATAGGAAATATTTAATACGCTGATAGTTATTGATGAACATTGAGAACCTGCAAAGAAAATTTAAATCGTTCCCATTCATTTAAAAGCTGCCATTATAATATTTAAGAGTGTCAAAGTGCCACAACACAAACAAAAAATGGTGAGAAAACGTATACAACTTATAGTTGTGTAGCAAAATCAAGCTAGAAAATCGCTTAACAATGATTTAATAAGTTTTATAAAAAAAAAATATGTATATAGGGTGTCCATGAACAACCCCTACAAAATGAAAGGGGTGATTCTACATAAAAGAACATGAAAAAATGTTCATCTTAACCTGGGTCCGGAAATGCTTCGTTACGGAGATACAGGGTGTTGAAATATAAATTTTATTTTTTTTTATTAAATATATGTTGCAAATAAAAAAATTTTCTCACGAAATTGGACATTCGGGGTATTTTTCTGGCGAAGAACCACAATTTGGTATTAGATTTCACGCGACACCTAGAAAGCGCTACGTAGGATACTATTATTTATGTAAATTTGTTCTAACTATTTTGGTTATGCACTTTGGGTTTTTTTTTGCAAATAAATATTATGCTTGAACCTTTTTTAAGCAAAAAAGCTATACTTACAAGCAATTTGCAAGTTTATGCGTCGATGTAAGGAAAACAAATTTTTTGTCTTTTTGTCATATCATTTGGATGTTCTAGGTTGTCAAAGCCCGAGAGCTATTTTGCGAGGTCAAAAAAACTGAAGAGTAAAAAAATAATTCTTCCTGAAATAAAAGGTCATGTCTTTAGTATTGCAAAATCATTGCATTGCACTTATCTCTGATTCGGAATAGCGGGTTAAATCGCGAGGTCGGTACGTACTGAAAACGGGGGGCAGTGTGCTTTGCTCCTCTTGCTCTTGCACCGGCCCTGTAGGCTGTGAACAATCTACAGCCAATATTATATTTAACATAATTTTTTTTTCTACAGGGAGTTTGTTTCATTCTGCCTCCATACAAACGTACATCTATTAGATATATCAACTTAAATATACGCCTTTTAGCACCACATAATCACGCCAAAATTAAAAAGTAACCGACCTATCGGCTTGTGTTCATGTTAAGTGAGACACCCTGTATACTTGGTGTAAACTAATTCATGTCCATGACTTCTGGAGGTGATTTACCGCATAAAAATAACAAAAACATTTTTTATCAACGGTGATCCGTAAACGCTTCGTTTCCGAAAAACCGAGTGTTAAAAGGTTTTTTTTTTTTCGTTTTTACTTCCCTGTTAAAAGAGAAGTATTGTAATCGTGAAAAAAATCGCCATCCGAGGGATTCTCAGATCTTTACGTTTTAGGGTCCTTAGATGCCGAAAAACATGTTTTCCCAATTCCGTCGGTCTGTCTGTCCACGGCATAGCTAAAAAAACTACTTATCCGTTTGACTTCAAATTTTAGCCAAAAATTAAGGAACATATGGGAATGGGTAACATTTTGGTAAAAATCCAGTATGGCAAAACAAAATGGCGGTTTAGTGAAATGTTAAAAAAATTCTTACTAAATAACTGCTTACCCATTATATCTCAGATTTTGCACATAAATCAAGTAGATATTATGTAGGAAACAACTGGTAAAATTTTGGTACAATTCCAAGATGGGGGAACAAAATGGGGCTTAATAAAATATTTAAAAATTCAACCTGAAAAAACTACTTATTAGACTGATTTGAAATGGCGAACAAAATGGCGGCCAAATAAAATTTTAGTAATTGTGAAAAAAAATCACCCTCTTAGATTTTACATATCTTCACGTTTTAGCATCCCTAGTCTGTCGGTTGGTCTGTCTGTCAGTTCGCGTCATAGCTTAAAAACTACTTATTAGATTGACTTCAAATTTTAGTCAAAAATAAAGGTCATATGAGGATGACCTGGTAATATTTTGGTAAAAATCCAATATGCCAGAACAAGATATCAGGCGGCCTAGTGAAAAGTTAAAAAAGTTATTACTAAGAAAGCTAATTACCAATTTCCCTCAAATTTTGCACAAAAATCAAGAGTTACATAGGAATGAACTGGTAACATTTTGGTAAGAATATAAGGCAGTAAAATAAAATGCGGCCTAATAAAATATTTAAAAAATCAGCCTGAAAAAACTACTTATTAGATTAATTTCAAATTTTGGGCAAGCATTAAGCGTGATATAGAGATAAACTGGTAAGTTGTGGTACGATTTCAAGATGGCGGCGAAATATAATTTTAAAAAAAATCTTATTCAACTGACTTTATATTTTGCAGAAAAACTAAATGTGATATAGGGATAAACTGGTACAAATTCAACATGACAACAAAATTGTGGTGTGTGTCTCAATGAAAAAACTACTTATTGAATTTATTTGAAGTTATGCTCAAAAATCAAGTGTCGCATAGGTAGAAAATATATGTCAAAATACTGGTAGGAATTCAATGTCATGGAACAAAATGGCGTCCAATCAAAATGTTTAAAAAGACAGAATGTATGTCTTTCTAAATGACTATGTACTGAACTCAATGGCCTACTTCACTATTCCTAATAAAAGTAAAATCATAACGCGAGAAGTTCCGGGTAAAGGAAATTTTCCGATTTTTTCAATACACTTCTAATTCCAGAGATATTTAAATTAAATTCCTTATTTTGTTTTGTTACTTTTTAGACTCTTTGACTTGCTTGCTATTTTGCCCTATCCGGAAGATATTTAACAAAATGTTCGGTCATGCATAACTATTATAATGATTTTTATAAAACAGAAATTAATCCGACTTCCAAAAAATAAACTAAAAATTGAAAAAATCTTAATCCATCTTGAAAAATTTACTCTGTAAAGGCAGAACCACACTTATTCTTAATTACTTAAATTATAAAATATATTTATATATTACATTACAAAAATATATTCATATATTGAGTGTTTTGATGTATAACACCATGAGTATATGTCTTACTGTCTTTAATAGTTTAGCACCGACTTCACAGAGTAAAATTCTAATTTCATCTTTTTCAGTTCGATTTATACACACTTTATTGTAAAAGTCAGGTTTAACAAATAGCCACTGGATCCACTGCATATGTAAAATTCTTATACATAAGATATCATATTATACAGTGTTCGCCATTTTTAACATTCCTTCAATATACTTGCTATGGAATCACTCCGTCAACATCCTGAATTTTCCCTGAACTTGTCAAACCATCGTGAACTATGATGTAAATACATAAAAAATACATAGGTTCGAATGTATAATCGGCTCAATTTTTGAGTCGGTTAAAAATGTGTATTTTCCTAAATAGCTTTCAAAAAGACCAAAAAGTAAGAAAACACAATAAGGAATCTGGCAGAAATGTCCAATAATGTCGCAAAGAGAATTAAAGGGGCCGCAACCAGGAAAAATACCACACTGTACATTTTTAAAAAAATTTGCCGAACACTGTTAATATAAACTTATTTCTTATTTTTTATAAGATAAATCCTCGGGTAAATCACATTCAGAAGTCTTGCATATGAAGTAATTTACACCCTATATATAAATGGCCACAAATAGTAATAGTAAGATGAAGTAGGTCCTTCTGTGTTCTTCACTTCATTGGCACTCCAAACTTCCTTTGTAAAACATTTATATAACTCTGACTCAAAATGTATTTATGTATTTATATCTGTAGTCTACAGATTTCAGTGAAGTTAGAGATACCATTACAGCATTGAAAAACACTAATCCTAAGGATCCTTATCATATTAACACCAAATAATAAAGTCACTAAAAATCTTATTGTTTCACCTTTAACTAAGCTAATTAATGAGTCAATATCATGCCATGTGTTTCCAGCCATTTTTAAAACAGCTAAGTGGTTTCCCTGTACAAAGGGAGAAAGGTTCACCAGATGAGTGTAACAATTATAGGCTCATATCTCTTTTGCCAGTCCTATCAAAGGTATGAGCATAATATATGAGCATTTTGAATCAAACACACTTTTTATTATACGCCAATTTGGTTTTCGCCAGAATAAAACTAAAAGTTTATCAATAGATCATCTTATGGGCAATGTCTCGGAGGGTTTTGAAAACTTCCTTGACACTTATGCATCCTTCTTAGATCTAACTAAAGCATTTGATTGTGTAACACATGATATACTTTATAGAAAATTGACTTTATATAACTTCCATAATAATGCAGTTTCATTAATAAAATCCTACTTTTCAGACCGAATACAGTATGTTCACTTCAATCAAAAACTAATCAACTAATCAATTGCTCAAATATGGAGTCCCACAGGAGTCAGTGTTGGGACCAACATTATTTCTTATTTACATTAACAATCTGGTACATTCCCAAAAAACAGCAAAAACAGTATTGTTTGCAGATGACACTACTTACTGTCAAAGCTACCATCCATCCGAGATAAATGATATTGACTTTGCTGATACAGAAGCAAATCTACACCAGTGGTTCCTGGCCAATGGCTTATCTCTCAACAATTCAAGTCTCAAGTCATAAATGTCTCTCTTAGACACCTTGAACGTGAGCATCTATATCTAGCTAATTGTGTCAAAGAGGTTAAATTCCTGGGGTTTATCTCGATCCAGGCCTGACCTGGGAAAATCACATTGTTCATCTGTCTAAGAATTTGTCTAAATATCTGTTTTTGATTGGAAACCTAGCCCACATTTCCTCTCTGCAAACTGTCCTAACAGCATATCATGGATACTTCCATCCTAATCTATCATATGCTATACTGTCCTGGGGTCAGTCCAGTCACATAGGTAAGGTTTTTGGACAACAACGCAAGTGCGTCCGTATCATCACAGATTTGGGTTATAGAGCTGATTGTCATCAGTCTTTTGTAGACTCGGGAATTCTAACTGTACCATGTATATATATATATATATATATATATATATATATATATATATATATATATATATATATATATATATATATATATATATATATACATATATATATATATATATATATATATATATATATATATATATATATATATATATATATATATATATATATATATATATATATATATATATATATATATATATATATATATATATATATATATATATATATATATATATATATATATATATATATATATATATATATATATATATATATATATATATATATATATATATATATATATATATATATATATATATATATATATATATATATATATATATATATATATATATATATATATATATATATATATATATATATATATATATATATATATATATATATATATATATATATATATATATATATATATATATACAGGGTGTTTCCTAAACATTGGTAAAAAATTCGTAGGGTGATTCCTGAGGTATTTTTATGAAAAAAAGTTATTACAAACATTTGTCAAAAATGCTTCCTAAGGGAGCTACGCCCCTTCAAATGGGGCACCCTGAAGACGGTTTTTCCTCCATATTTCCGAAACCGTTCATACAAAAATCATGAAAGTTGGTACATCGTACAAACTTTGAATGCTGAATCAGAATTTGAGCCCAGAGTATCAAAATTTTACCATACCGGGGGGGTTGGGGGTAAAAACAACCCCATTTTTTATGACATGCTTACTTTACATTCTGATATCCTGATATGATACCTGGAGGTTTTTTACGTAAAAAAGGTACTCTTAGTTCATATCAATAGGGATAGTAGTTTTCGAGAAAATCGCAATTTTCTACAGTGATGCATCGGCACCCTAAAGACGGGTTTTCCTCAAAATTATTAAAACCTCTCACCGTGAAATATTGAAATTTGGGATACTGCATAAACTTTTGACGCCAAATTAGATTCTGAGCTGAGAATTCCCAAAAAAAAAATTATCGGAGGCGTATCATACTTAAGTGGTTAGGGGTAAAAATAAACCCAATTTTTTGATGATTAGACTCTTGAAGAATTTTTACGTGAAAAAGATACTCTTGATATTCATTGGGCTAATCATTTTCGAGAAAATTGTATTTATCTGCTGAGAAATTTACAGTTAGTAAGTATGTGTTGGGTAGATCTCATCTAAATGAAAAACTAAATGTGCGTTAAAAAGATATTCATTCTAGAGATCAACGAAGAAAAGTAATTGAAGACTTGAAGTAAATAACGGGCTAAGTGCCAAAAAATCTGAAATTAGTTTTATTTGCTTAACGTGGTCTATGTACCATTGCCTTTAACGTGAATACCGGGCATTATTTCATAGTTAACTGACTTTGACATAGTGTCATTATTTGTCAATAATAAATCAGTCGGAAATTAAAAAATAAAATGAGTTTTTATCTTTTATTAACATTCCGATAGAATAATATTTTCAAATCATAGCAGACTGGTGCAGATATCGGAAGCAAAGTTAGTTTAAATCTGAATCTTCATTCTTTTTACTAGTGAAGTTTTTCATCATGAATCGCTATACGAACGCTGAAATGACTGATATGCATTTCTTATATGGACTTGCGAATGGTAATGCTTCAGAGGCTAGGAGGTTGTACATTGAACGATATTCTAACCGTAATGCTCCTGACAGCAGAATGTTTCAGAGAATACATCAACGACTTCATGAGACAGGCACATTGAAACAAAATAGAGGACCGGGAAGACCCGTGACAGCATGGCAGCACAGCAGTGGAAATCGAAGAAAATGTTCTGCATATAATAGAGGAAGATCCAGGTACTTCCACTAGAAAAATTGCAAGTGCGTTGAATATCAGTAATAAAACTGTGTGGACAATTCTTAAAGACAATTTGTTGTATCCATACCACATACAACGAGTTCAGGCACTTCTCCCTACTGATTTTCCTCCACGCATCCAATTTTGTCAACGGCTTTTGCAGCTATTGGTTCAAATCCCTCAGCTGCTGTCGTTGATTCTTTTTACCGATGAAGCGCATTTCTCAAAAAATGCAATCGTGAATTTTCATAACAACCATGTATGGACTGACGAAAATCCGCATGAGATACGCGAAGATCGTTTTCAGCATCAGTTTTCTTTAAACGTTTGGATGGGAATTATTGGTGACTGGCTGATTGGACCAGTATTCCTACCAGAAAGACTCACCGGCGAGGTTTATCGAAACTTCTTGGAAGAAACCCTACCTAACTTCCTTGAGGATGTACCATTGGCAACCCGAGATGCAATGTGGTTTATGCACGATGGTGCGCCAGCGCATTATAGTATGGCAGCTCGTGACTGGTTAACAGCTACATATGGAGACCGCTGGATTGGTCGGGGTGGACCTCACTTATGGCCTGCTCGGTCTCCGGACTTAAACCCTTTAGATTATTTTCTATGGGGTCATCTAAAGTCATTAGTTTATGTCACACCAGTGGAAAAATGTGGACGATTTAAGAAATCGTATAATTGCAGGTTGCAATGCGATAAGGAATACCCCTGCCATATTTGAAAGAGTTCGTCAGTCAATGAGGCGAAGACTAGATTCATGTATCCTAGCAGATGTTGGTCATTTTCAACAATTTTTGTGAAGTAATACGAAAATTAAATTAATGAATATTTCGATAATAAAATAGTTTGTATTATTCTTGTTTTTCGAAAAGCATTTCTATCACCCTCTGTTTTCGACACTAAGGACTCTCCAAAAAAATATCAAACGACAAAATACTTACTGCTTACCTATGTATTCTTAAAGAGGTAAATAACGGCGTCGACGGAATAAATTGCAATTTTCTCAAAAACTAATAGCCTAATCAATGTGAACCAGAAGTAGTATCTTTTTTACGTAAAAAATATTCAAAGATCTAATTCTAAAATTAAAATGACAAAAATAAATTACTATCAAAAAATTGGGTTGTTTTTAACCCTAACCAATTCAATATGATAAGCCTCTGATAAAATTATCAAAGTTTTAGAGCTCAGAATCTAATTTGCCGTCAAAATTTTATGCAGTATCCCAAATTTCAATATTTCACGGTGAGCGGTTTCAATAATTTTGAGGAAAACCCGTCTTTAGGGTGCCGATGCATCACTGTAGAAAATTGCGATTTTCTCGAAAACTACTATCCCTATTGATATGAACTAAGAGTACCTTTTTTACGTAAAAAACCTCCAGGTATCATATCATGATATCAGAATGTAAAGTAAGCATGTCTTAAAAAAATGGGGTTGTTTTTACCCCCAACCCCCCCGGTATGGTACACCCCTGATTAAAATTTTGATACTCTGAGCTCAAATTCTGATTCAGCATTCAAAGTTTGTATGATTTACCAACTTTCATGATTTTTGTACGAACGGTTTCGGAAATATGGAGGAAAAACCGTCTTCAGGGTGCCCCATTTGAAGGGGCGTAGCTCCCTTAGGAAGCATTTTTGACAAATGTTTATAATAACTTTTTTTCATAAAAATACCTCAGGAATCACCCTACGAATTTTTTACCAATGTTTAGGAAACACCCTGTATATATATATATATATATATATATATATATATATATATATATATATATATATATATATATATATATATATATATATATATATTGCAATGTTTGCTTTATGTTAAACAACACTTGCATCTTTTTAGAATGCATAAAGGTGACCATGACGTTCCTACCAGAAATAATGATAATCTGGTCCATGACTTCAACCGACTTGAGAGAGCCAGGAATGGCACTAGGTATTTTGCTATTAAGTTCTTTAACTCTCTACCAGAAAACATTAGAACTTTAGATTTTCGCCATTTCAGGGAAAGAATTAAAGGGTTTTTGAGTTTGAGTGCTTTTTTTAGCTTTGATGAGTATTTCATGTCAAATTTTAATATTTAATAAGTAATCTTGTTCTTAAACAAATTTTAATGTGTATCTTTGTTAATATGTGTAATCTTGTTTTCATTTTGTGTAAATAAATAAAATGTGTAATTTTCAATTGTGTAATCTTGTTTCCATTGTGTGTAAATTAATCTCGTACGTTTGACGTGTAAAAGTACAAATATTTGTATAGATTTACCAATAAAAACTATGGCTATGACTATGACTATGACTACTCAACGGAAGTACGAAACTGCTATTTTAAATTTCTAGATGTTCACAAAAATGTATAAAGCCAGTTACCAATTGTCAGTTGAACCTGCACAAATCTTGACTAAAAATTCATAACTTACACTCTAACATACTTACCATCCGATATCGACTTTCACATGATTCGCACGCCATGTTATCGAGGCCATTTTGAATTTTCATGTTGACCAAAAATGTATAATTTGAGAAGTTTTAGGTACAAGTAAAACTAAATACTGTGAGCTATTATTTATTCATCCATCATAAATGCAAAGCAATGTGTTTTATGTTTCTTTGGCATAAGTAAGTTCATTTTTGTTATTGTATTATTATTCACCTAACGTAATTCTCAAACTTTTCAGTTTTTAAACCATATGTCAGAACTCTATTCAATCCTCTTTGGAGTTCTTCTTCAAAGCATTGCCAGATAATGCAATTCCGAAATATTTGTGGAGAAACCTGTGGTAGATACTTTGTTCCTAATTTACAAACTTAACCGATTTCTTCTTAATTGACAGTTAACCTGGTACTTTAATTACTATTAGGGTCAGTCAAGGTAATTGTAAACATGGGGTAATTGTAAACTCTGCCAAGGCCAAATATTTTGAGGGAACATGAGACTTCGGGCCAGTAAAACGCGTACTAGCGACTAACTTCATTTCATTGCATAGGTAATTTATTTATTTATTTATCAACGGCTATGCCATTTTACAATATAAACTTTAGAAAATACAAAGGGTTACTAAGGCTAAGTCACTTAGTTACTAGGTACATTACACAAAATCACAATACAGTGCACACATAAAATCATAATTATTAAAATATATCTAGTCACATTAAGCTAAAATTTGTTCAAACTGTTCAAAATAAAATAAAATTTATAAGTCTTTTCATTTGTCTCTTAAAGCTAATAAAGTTTCAAACAAATCAATCTGATACTTATTAGCAGTCGTAACCATTCTGGTAATAGGTTTATTTTGTCATAATTAGTTAGATGGAATCTTAACAAAAAAGTCTCAGAACGACCATTAGGCCTTACAGGTATATAAAGTTGAATGTTATTTAACAATTTGGGGCAGTCAAAGTCTGAATTTATTAACCTATGAAAGAAGCATAAATCTGCTGCAGTTCTACAATCTTGTAAAGTCAACAAACCAAGTTGCCTCCTAATGTCAGCATAAGTAAAATCTTCCCGGTAGTACCTACTCCTATACCCTACAATTCGTGTCGCGTATGCTGGAGACCAGACCACTGACCTACACTCTAAGACGGAACGCACCATAGAGCAGTATAACATTTTAAAAATTGCAACAGAGTGCTCTGCTGTTGACCTTTGGACAAAGCCAAGGAACTTCAATGCTTTTGAAACCACTTGCACTATGTGAGGATTAAAGCTCAATATTTCATCAAAAATTATTCCCAAGTCACGAATTTCATTACAGATGTTTAGTTTACAGTCATTAATGCTATAAGAAGATTCGACTGGTTTATTCAGTATTGAAAATGTTACATTAAAACATTGGTTTATATTAAGGTCCATACGATTTTTGCAACAGCAAGAAGTATCGAATCACAAACAGTCCCAATCAAGCGGTACAGTTTTATGTCATCTGTGAACAATAATAATAAAATAATAATATAATAATAAACTATTGTTTTTTATTGCAATATTTAGATCTGTGAGAAATATACAAAAAAGAACTGGGGCACTGTGGCCACCAGATGGAACTGAATCACCCTGGAGAGGGAACGTCCAATTTTAACAACCTGCTCTCTTCCTGTCAGAATACTCAATACCAATGACAATTAGTTTGGCAATAATAAGACTGTGGTCAACTTCATCGAAAGCCTTTGAAAGGTCTGTATAAACAGAGTCGACCTCCTGTCCGCTCTCCATGCTCGAAAGGATGAAATTTTCATTCAAGATATACTACGATATCTTTGTTATCTGACTTATGTATTGGTTTTAAATAGCTCATTTTTCAAAAATTAGGCATAGCAGCAAAATTGTGAACATTGGCCGCGGAAGACCGCCTGAGGATGTAAGTTACAAAAACGTTTGTTTTTAAAAGTGAAAAGGACGAATGAATATTGTCAAAACTTGACAATTAATTGAAGGTGAGTATTGCAAAACAAATTTTGGATTTACTATTATATGGTAATATATAATATAATTCTCACCATGTTTTATAGTTTGAGGTTACGGTTAGCTGTTGTAGATGTTGTTTTGGACTTGCGCCTTAAATTATCAAGACTGAGGAAAATATAAACTGGTTTTGGGGAAAATGTAAACAATTATTTTTCAGGAGAAACTATAAGAAAAGGACACTCAAAGCTTCCTATACTGTTGAGGATATCCAGAATTCTGTTCTAGATGTTCAAAATCAAAATCGAACCTATCGGCACGCTGAAGAATATTTGGGCGTACCTATATTCATAATTTACAGTCGCATTAAAAGAAAGAAGGTTCCACTTGACAAATCGGGAGCTGGCATTAGTATCGTTTTATCACATGCTACTAAAGAAACAATTACTAATTGTCTAATTGCAAGCTCACGAATGGGATATCCATGCGAAAAAATGGTTTTGATTGGTTTTTTCTGAATATTTGTTCAGAATGAATATTTGCCATTTTTAAATAATACTTTCTTTGATCTGGGATTTCTGCCTGCAGATCGCCTAGTAGTTTCAGCTTTTACATTTCCAATACTGCACTTTGCATTCTGGAATTTTTCATACGAAGTGAATTTACTTTCTACCTCTATACTACAGTGTTAATACACTAAAGTAAAATAGATTATGATAACTCCAATGAGCTGAGATATGAAGAATATTACTATGACTTTAAAAATGGAAATTATGAGGCTATAAATGGCTTTTTAGCAAGTATTGATTGGAAAAATCTATTTTGCAAGGCAGGTTTGAATGAATTGGTGAATGATTTCTATGACCTCTTTAAATATATTTAAACCATTAAAAAGTTTTAAAACTTCAAACTTTCCTTCATGGTTCAGTGGGGAATTGAGAAGTCTCATAGGTGAAAAAAGTGCGCTGATAAAAAGTATAAAGTTAGTGGTAGTCAGGTTCACTATGACCATTTTGTGCGACTGAGAGCTCAATGCTCTGAATTGGGAGCTGTTTGTCGCGATAGCTATGTAAATAGAATTCAACAAAACATTTTTGGTCCTACATTAATATTTATTGTAATTGTGTAATCTCATGATCTTCCAATACACATGTCTTATAATGGTGCTGAGAGTCAAAAGACAGATGAACTTAGCAATTTATTTGCTTCTTATTTTTCTAGAGTCTATACCAACAAACCAGCAAAAGCTGTATCATATGACAATATTTCATCATCTGTGAATATCAAAAAGTACAACTTTTGACTAAATGGCATTTTCAAGGGCATTGACAAACTTCCCTCAAAACTTACCACAGGTCCTGATGGAATTCCCACCTTTTTCCTGAAGAGTTGTATTTGCACTATGTCTGTGCCTCTTTGTAACCTTTTCAACTTGTCACTTGAAACTGGTCAATTTCCAGAATACCGGACATTAAGCTACCCCAAACCCATTCATAAGTCTAAGAACGAAGTGAAAAACTACAGGGTGGTGTGCAACCAGTCGGAAAGCCCTAAGCTACTTGATAGACTTGTCTGTCAAAGACTCTCTTAGGATCTACGTAGTGTCATAAATTTGGAACAGTTTGGCTTTCACAAGAGTAGTTCTACCAATGCAAACTTGGTACTGTACAAACACTTCATTATCTCTCATATGGAAAAAGGACTTCAGGTTGACTCTGTCTATACAGATTTTTTGAAGGCGTTTGACAGAGTTAACCACAGCCTGCTAGTTCAGAAATTGAAGGCCATAGGTATAGATGGACCACTTTTGAATTGGATTGGAAGCTACATATCAGGGAGATCCCAACAGGTAAAGATTGTAAATACATTCTCAAATGTGACACTAATTCCATCTGGTGTCCCACAGGGGGTCACATTGTGGTCCCATACTTTTCAACCTTTTCTTGAGTGACTTGGGGCTATGTCTTAAAAACAAAAGCAATTTTTTGATGTTGCAGATGACATAAAGGTTTTTCGTTCAGTAAATGGTTTTTATGAGTGGTGCTTGGTAAATCAGATGGACCTGAACATCGGCAAATGTATGCAGATATCTTTCGGAAGACTGCAGAATCCTGTCAAATTCCACTACATCAGTAGGGACGAACTTAAGGTTTGCTCAGAGGTGAGAGATCTGGGCGTCCTTTTTCACCCAAAACTGTCTTTCAACCCCCACATTGAGGCTATAACATCTAGAGCCCTAAAGACGCTCGGTTTTGTAAATTGTTCTTCTGTAGGAATTTCTGTTGACATTTTAAAAATTTTGTATTGCTCACTGGTGAGGTCAGTCCTGGAGTACGGCTTGGTAGTCTCGGCCCCATCCTATTGTACTCATATTGACACCTTGGAGGGGGTCCAAAACAAATTACTCCGTATAGTAGGGTATCGGATGGGGCTTCAAAGAGAGGAATATACTTATGGGTTCCTAAGAACTCAACTTAGGTTATTGACACTTGAAGGCAGAAGAACCTATGTTTTCTGCACAAAATAGTCAACTCACAAATTGAGTGTCCTGAATTGCTAAGTTTAATCAATATAAACATTCCAATTAGGCATAACAGGCATTCTGAATTATTCAACAAACTATGGTCAGAAAGACCCTACGACTAGAATTCTTAAGACTGAAATGTAATTTTGATAGGTTGTTTTAGCTTTAATAAATTTTATTAATTTCTTAGTATATAAGTTTTCTTTTATATTATTAGATCAATTTTGATGAATTTTGTAAAATAATGCAACCGTTGATAAATAAATAAACTCATGTACTTACCTTTAAAAATTGATACATTAACAAAACGAACATACAAGAATATATTAAATTACATACATTATAAACAACATGAAAACTGAAAAGCAGGAATGGCACTTAATTTATATAATTCTGAGTATAATAAACATGCCTACTCAGAATTTCAAAATTTTCTTGATCCATAAATAATCAGGATTTTATTCTTATATGTTGTGGTTTTCAGTAAGTATAAGTTTTTGGTTATAAATGCATTTCCATAGAAAAAAGTTGATTAAATACCAAAGTTTCTTTAAATTAAACAAATACTTTTTTAAAATAGTTTGCAGGACGTTTCATTTTTCTGTAATCAACATCAGCTTTGTTTTTTTAAATGTAACACCCTGTATAATATAGGGACATCAAATGTGTCACATCTTGCTGATTATAGCGATGAGCAATAATACATTTTGCCAATCTATAATAATAATAATAATATCCTTTATTGCCAACATAGTCTCACATAAAAATGACATAGCAACACCAAATACACATGCAGTATTTTGCAATTATAATATGATACAAATATAAATAAGCATCTAATATAAAATATAAGGTCTCACCTTCATCAATATGTAACCCATTTAATAATTTTCAAACTCAAACTCAAACATGGCTCAAGTTACCAGAGAACTATTGATATATCAATATTTTTGTGTTTACCTATTGTTATTCAATATATCTATAAGTTATTGATATATTAATAAAGTGCACATCCTTAGATTTGATACCATTATCTTCAAAGACACCCGAGAAATCTTGCAAAAACCCTGCTATAAAGGTCAATGTATTAGAGAGAGATGGACAACATTTACTACATGATGGATGGGTGGCTAGTCATTGTAGTCATCATTGACCTGATTGGTTGAATTTTCGATTTTCATCCAGATTTCAGAGTAACTATGTTTTTGTGAATTTCTGTACACATAATTTTGTATGTAACCATATTTTATAATTATCAGACTGCCTTTTTGGTTAGCCCAGATTAGGCCTTTTCTTGAAGTTGGGGTAAAACGAGTTCTATCACACATATAAGTAAATTTTTAAAAAACTTCTTTCCAAATTTACCGTGAAAACTTAACCAATCAGCATCAATGTTGACCACCTTTCTACCCATCCGTCATGGTGGAGTCAATGAGAATACAGTGCTGGTTATGGCAGCATTTTACTCAAATTTCAAAATACTCTAACACATAATTATAATTTCCGTAATGTAAGATATAAGAATTAAGAGTTGTAAGGCAAATAAACATGTAAAAACAAATGATAATATTTATAGTTTGACTTAAGCGTTAAGGTGCAAGAAATGGTTTAATTCCATTTCTTACGTTATAGCTTAAGGAATTGGGGTAATATCGGTAACAATACTATAGGCGATTTTGCTGCAGTTTTATCGATTTTTGAAAAAATATTTATACTCACTTATTAGAATTTTAACAGAAACTACAAATCCACTTGTGATTTTCAAAAAAAATGTTTTATTAATAAATAAGAAAGTGAGAAACATTTGGGACCATTGCAGTGAAATGGGGTGCTAGGTACAGTATAAGATATTAGAAAGTATGTGTATATAAAACAGTAAGTAAGAAAACAGTTGTACACAAAAAATCAATTTTGAAGTGGTTTTTTTCCAATAAAAACTTAAAAATTTAGGTTTTTAACAACATAACCTCGAATGTATAAAAATATTAAATATTGGGCTTGCAGCCACCACATCAGCCGTATAGCCCAGACAGCTTAAGGCCGTTAAACTGAAGAGGAAAGAAGGTAAATATTGAGCAATAAAAACGTCGGTAAAAAGTTCTAAAATCTGACAACATTACAAAATGAAAAAGGAATGGTAAACAGGAAAAAAAAAAGAAAAAATACGAAAAAAGTAAAATACTAGTCAAAATATTTTCTCATTGGGATGGCTTTTAGATACTTAGTATTATCTTGAAATTTGTGAATCAGAGATACTATAGCATGCATTTTCTAGACATATTATACTAATATTTTAACCCTAACTTAACCAAACATAACTATACCTAACCTAAGCAAAACCTAACCAAACCTAACCCTAATATGGTATGATATAATAAAATATCCCTAGTTTATTTTGTCTAATTAGTTGTAAGGTTCAAAATAAAAACAATAAGTATTTTTATATTTATTTATTAATAAAGAAAATTAACAAGTTGTAAAAATAACTAATCTAAATTAGGTGCATATAAGTTGAATATTTTAATAAAAAAATTATGAACATCATCTAACAATAAGAAGGAAGATTCAAATAAAAATTCTAGTAAGTATCCAACAAAGTGTGCTTCTTTCCTCCCATATCGTTGAATTGCACCTCTTACATCCCACCATGTGAATTCTATATTTTGAGTACTAGCAAAATCTTATTCTCAACCACAACACTGTAAAATAAAACCACACTTTTCAATGGCAACTTTGACTTATAAAACCTTAGGCATTCCTCTTAAATGTACTCTTTTTAAATCTTCAATGTTTTTCGTAGCATTTTCCGCCAGTATAGAACAACACATTTATGTTTATTTCTATTCTACGATTACAAGTATTGCAAGTACTGTATTAACCAAAAAATCAACTATTATTCTTCTGTCTGATAAAAGTAATATAACATCTTTTAAAGTTTATTCACAATTATTACAAGCCTTCACTTTCCCAACTATGCACACTAGACACTTTTTTCTACTTATTTACATATTTCACACTTTAATTGCATACTATGCCTGATGAACATCAGAATTTCTTTTATATCTTATATAAAAACTACAGAATTTACAAGAATATGTCCAGGGTAGTTTACCATTGTCGACATCCATCTATCAGTCATATTTGCATCTAAATCATAAAAGTTTATTTACCTGTGTATTCTTTTTAATATTCTAGAAATTGTAATCCTCTTTTGTGTATCATTGTTTGACAAAAAAATGAAAAATTGATTATAAATTGGAAAAATAATGAAAATATGATAAATCACAACCAAGGTGTCAATAATGTCTACAAATTCTGTGTGTCACTCTCATTGTTTGAACCCAACTTCTGTTTTGCTGGATTGGTTATTTATTTTTTTTTTATGATTTTGTAATATATTTCTTTTTTTAATTTTCAAAATGAGTAGTTATGATCAAGAAGTGTTATTAATTACGAATGCACTGACATTTGATAAAAATTAAATATTGTGCATGGCCATAATCTTACGTTACTATAAATCAAGATGAAAAGTTTTAAGGTGGGTTTATATAGCAATTAAAAAAAATAAGAAATACAAAAAAAAGAGATCAAAACATGCAACTCCCATACTCCCCCGTTTATACAGCGAAATAAAACAAGAGATGAACAATTTTTATTTTATTATTTTATTTTATTTCAAAAATACGAGTGTGCATTGCGTCTTGGAACATACCTATGACATTGACAATTTCATAGAATTTGTATATTTGGATGAGTTGTGTGCATTTTTAAATTAAAGTTGTGTTAAAAAAAATTAATCCAATAGGTATATAAATATTAAAAAGCTTGAAAAAAACTGTTGTGTTGCAGAATTTGACAGCAATTGTTCTTATTTGTTATTTAATTTTATTGTCTGTATCCTTATTTTCTTATTTTATTTTATTTCCTGTATAAACCCACATTTAATGTCTCATGTTATGGAAACTATAAATCCAGCTTTAACCATCAAAGATAAATGAAAAATGTATACCTATCTATATCAACAGTACTAGAAGGGTTTTGATAAACAACTAAGTAAATATATCTAATACCTCAAAAATATTTAGAACGTAACTATAAAATGTTATAATATCAATGATATATACACTATCAGTCAAAAAAAAAATAAAATATAAAATTCAACAAAAGTAGCAACCAAATCTGTAAATATTGTAATTTAAATGTAAACATTTTATGTACAAAAAGGCTACTTGTCAGTTATCAATTATAATTTATATATTCCCATCACATATTTTAAAAACGACATAAACAAGTCAAATTAAACTCATTTTAATATTGAAAAAGAGGAAATGAGTTAACTATGTATGATTTATTGCATCCTTCCTAGGGAAGCTATTCTTACCTCTTCCAATGTTGTAATAGTATTTCTACATTGTTGCATTCGCGAAACAAATGTTGATGTAATCGGCGAATTATAGTCATCCCTGGTTTCGTCAACAAATTCAGAAACTCCGATTAACGTGGGCATGTTTTATTATAATTCAATATCAAAATATGTCAATATACCATTAATTCACACGTATAATTATCACCAAATTTGGAGCATAAACATGCATTTATGAAACATTATCACTATTAAATTCCGATACACTGTAGCATCAAAACACCTTGTCCTAATTTTGAAACCTTATACCTATACCCCATCGTTTTTCATCTTCGCAAATGTTAATAAAACTTGTATGAGCTATACTATAGATAAACACTGTTTTTATTTGCAAAATAAAGAGGACTTTAAATTTATAGGGAAATATATCTTAATAGCAGCAAAGTACGATTATTTCTGATCTTAGGGAATTTTTGTTTTGTCTAGTATTTGACATATCAAATGTCAGACAAAATGTCACTTTTTCAAATATTTTGACCAATGGAATGGCTCGTTCTCCGCCTATCTCTTTTTTATTGATAGTAAACGTCAAAGACAAAAACTTGGAGCATCCCCTTTCCTACCAAAAAATTAAAAACCCCTAATTGTTTGAAGAATTCCACTGTTGCCAGTCTGTGCCAACTTGTTGTTAAACCAGTAAACTATATATTATATAACAGGAACAGTATCGACAACTGATAAAACTGATAAGGGCGACGGGTATACATGTCTTCCTCTTGTTCATTATGTTTTAATGACTTTTTGTTATAATAAGTTGCTAAAGTTAAATCGTATTTTTTGTCTTTGGAATATGGTTTTTATTTTTTTAAAACCGTTCTTGAGTGTAGTGTTGTAGTTGAATTTCCACAAACAATGGTAATTAATTGTATAGGTTACGCTTGCAATAATGGAATTTTAGTTTTTCTTGTAATAAAAATTGTATCAAAAGTAAAAGGTATTTTTTGTTGTAGGTATATATATATACCAGGTAGAACATCTCTATAGTTGATGTCAATACCGTGAAAATAATAAATGAATTAAAAAGTGTTTTGTGCCGACACACAATAAAATTTACAAAATAAAAAAAAGTTTTGAGGAAAAGCTTATTTTTTTAGCACTCACGTAACAACATATTCACTTCGAGGCGGAAAAAACTGAATCTCTCAACATCTATATAGCGGTAATTAAATGGTAAAAATAAATAAGGGACGAAAAAACGACATGAACACTAAATTTACTATGAACTGTTAATAAATAATTTTACTGCTATTTAAAAATAACTGGTTCTGTCTGTCTACGTGTCTTTTGCACCGTAATTTTGTTTTTTTATAGTAGATACTTGTATACTAAATGTATTTCAAGTGTCAGAAAAAATGCACTTTTCCGTAAATTTGGAAATACAGTTTACGCATAAAATAACTAACTTTGGATTTCGAATACACGCATAATTAAAAAAATAAACAAAATAATTAAAAAAACATCATTTTATTAATATAACATCTTATTATACAATGATATTACATAATTCATTCAAACTAAACCTACTTAAAAATGTATAAAAAACCAAAAGCGCGATTTATTTCCTCTCATAATCTTAGTTAAAATAACTACTAAAAGGTGATTTTTAGGACAGTGACGGCTCGTACTCTAAAATTTAGGGTCGGTCGAGGCTCAAGGACAATCAAGGGCTGTTTTACCGTTAGAGGGGTAATGAGGTAATTACCCCCCCTTCCGCCCAGACCGGTCAAACATCATGTATAATTTACATGTTTTTACGTGAAAATTACGATTAAAAACTTGGCTACGAAACACTATAGTACAAGAGCGACCTGTTGGATTGAATCTCTTGCGTATCCATAGATAGAGTATTGATGTAAATGTAAACAATGTAATTAAAAAATTTGCTTCGGGAAAAAAATTGGACGTTATTCTATAATGATTTATTAGAGGCTGTTTTGTTCACTCATTCCACAATAAGTGTGATAAAAAAGATAGGTATTTATGTTGTTCTCATACCATTTATAACAAAATATATTACCAAACTTTTATTTTAAATTAACCCCCCCCACCCCGCAAAGGTTTCTTAAAATCGCCCTTGAGGCCAATGTGGTGTCAATTGTTAAAATGTTAGTAAATAAAAAAATTCCGGGGATACAGCCACATGGAGACGGGCCGGTATTGGAGGATGTAAGCTACCACGAATGTTATAGCCAAGGTAACAGCATGGGATGTATGCGAACGTAGTATGTACCGCGTGAATTACTACATAAAGTCTAGCACGTGAGATGATGGAATCGGCTGGCCTAGCCACCATCAGACCGTCTATAATAAATATACCTATTAGAATATCTACGGACGGTGGCCTGCGGGCTGCTGTTAATGGAGTTAGTTGTATGTTAGTCAAGCAATTATAATAGGGATACTTACCTATTTTGCTATGTGCCCAGGAAATAATAAACTACATTTTGGTTTTGTGCGTTTTTAGGATGTTTTTATGTTATATTTCCCTTTTTAAAAAGAGAATTTTCCCTGTATGTTTTATAAAATGCGCAAAAGTTTTAAACCCGCACAATTTCAAAAGTTATTAACACATTAAGATAAAAAAGGAGTTTCGTTTTTGCATTTACCTGGAAAACTATTAAGATTTAAAAAAAAATCAAAAACGTGGAAGAAATTTTCAATAGAAAAGTCCCGACTCCCGGAACTCTATCTCTATTATTAATAATTTTAACTTAATATTAAAACTAGAGCTATGCGCGGCGAGTGTTAAGCTGTTAAGATGTCCCAAAACCGGCTGTAAGAAGTAAACACATTTTCGTAAACTATTAAATATTAATTTAAAAATTTAAAAAAATGCAGGATTTTTTATATAGACACTTGAAGAAATATCACCCTGAAAAAAAATTATTTCGCTGATAGACAATGAACCTATTGTTAATTAACAATTTTCGTTTATATTTCAATTCGGATAATTATTTAACAAAAGCGCGGCGAGCGCCAAGCTGTTAAGATGCTCCAAAACCGGCTGTAAGAAGTAAACACATTTTCGTAAACTATTAAATATTATATTATAATATATATTATTATTCGATGCTACCACCTAATAAATCATATCTCAAACATTGATTTTAAAATTGGAACTCAGTCAAAAAAGTCAGCTGAAAAGCTTTTAGACAGCAATCTATGGCCACATGGCGTAGTAATAAAACGGTCAGCTGTATCCGAACTTACAGAAAAATCTACACCGAACCTTCCACCTCCCTCCACACCGAAAAAACTGCCCACCAACTCGAGCTCCGTCAGTTCACTGGTTGTCTCCTCTCCAATTTCTCAAAAGGGCACTATAATATCTTCTGACAAAGAGGCCATTGCTGCCTGCAAAGCAGATGTCTTGTTGAGCGACAACTGCTATAGTCTTTCCAAGAAAGCTCCTACTGACCAAGAACCTATTTTTGATCCAATGTCTCCCCCAACAGTGAAGCTTACGCGAACCGAAAAAAGTTCTGATAACCGTTTCCTCATGTCTAGACTAAGAGAACCAGCCATTTTAAAGGCCTTCAAGTTATATCTCGCCTTCCTGCACGACCAACCTGCGCCAATTCACTTTGAAGGGTTTACAAATACAAGCACCAGGCTGTTTTTGGCTTCTGAAGGCATTCCTATAGATTATAGAACCCTACACAAGATATATTTCGATTTTCATGCTGCTTACGGATTTAACGCAGCAGAAGTGGAAGCGGATCTTGCAGCCTATGGATCCTACATATCTTCGGAGAGATCGATTCATCTTCAGAGGACCAGAGAATGCCATAAAAATTATTTTACCAGCAATTCTCCCAAAAAAAATTTTTAGAAAACACGACGTGTCCTGAGGAACTAGATTCCTCAAAACTTCCTGTTGTTACTAGTCTTAATATGGTTCTAATTAATATTGCTTCTCTAAGAAATAAAACTGACGAGTTGTACCTATTTCTGGAAGAATTGGAGTTCCCCCAACTTGTTGCAATTACTGAGCACTGGCTGAATCTAAACGAACCCTTTTATATTGAGAGGTATACCACAGTAGCTAGATATGACAGAAAAAACTCAGCTCATGGGGGAACACTGATTCTATCCCTAAATGGAGATTTCATGTCGGTATCTAAATATGATCATTTGTTAGCGGATAGCTCTTTTGAATTCTCTATAGTATATAATCAAAACCTTGATCTTTATGTAATTTGTATTTATAGATCACCAAACTCTGATGTACAATCATTTTTAAATAGCCTGGTAAGTTTGCTAGACAGCCTACCGATTAAAGGTAAAAAAATTCTATGCGGAGACTTTAATATTGACTATGCTACTGTTTGTGCCATCCAGAAATATCTAATTTCTATATTCGACTCTTTCGGTCTTTCAATGCATGTATCCTCGCCAACTAGAATTTCAAAAAACTCTTCTTCTATCATCGATTACATGGCGTCTGATTTTTCTCCATCAGAGGTGCAATCACAGGTCTATAACTCAGGTCTTTCCGATCACGAGGCGGTAATTTCCAGGTTTAGTTTACCTATTAGGCCCTTACCAAGATCTCGCCATCGGGGCAGAATTTTCTCGGCCGCAAATTTCTCAGTATTTCATAATATTTGCTTTAACACCAATTGGAATTTTGAATCTGATAATGTCAACACAAACTTCAGAACTTTTTTAAATAAAACTTTAAGTGCTTTTAACAAGGCCTTCCCGCTTAAGAATATCAAACCTAAGCGGCATAAACCGTGGACCACGAAAGGAATACGAATTTCTGCTAAAAATATGCGCTCGCTCTCATATATAAAAAAATTCACCGACTCCTTTCTTATTCTCGACTATATCTCTAATTATAGGAGGATCTACACTACTCTTATTAAGTCAGCAAAAAAATTACACTACCGAAAACGTCTAACAAACTCTAATAACGTTTCAAAAGAAACCTGGTCCATCATCAATAACCTCAGAAACAAATCAAACCCTGTGACTCAGAACTTGCCAGGGGCTAATGATCTAAATGATTATTTTATTAATGTAAGCAAAAATGTTACCTCTAGTATCTCGCCAAGTTTGGACCCTCTTTCGTTTCTCCCTCCTTCAAAAAATTTAGCTGATAGCTTTTTCTTAAGTCCCGTTAGCAACACTGAACTATTGAAGGTAATACATAATATTAAAAGTAAATCTTCGTGTAGCACTGATGGCCTATCAATTAGAATATTCCTGAACTTGCCACTCCCAGTCATAGAGGCCCTTACAACATTAATAAATGAGTCCTTTATAAAAGGTGTATTCCCTGATTGCCTTAAAACAGCTATAATTATTCCACTTCATAAAGGCGGCGAAAAAACTAACTCTTGCAATTATCGCCCAATTGCACTACTACCAGTGCTATCAAAAATCATCGAAAGGCTACTGAAGAACCGTCTTATGCCATTTCTCCTGAAACATCAGATAATATCCCCGGAGCAGTTCGGATTTCTACCCAACAAGTGCACCAGTGACGCCATGTTCACGTTGCTTAGAGGCGTCTACTCATCTCTCAATAACAACCACCCAACTGCCTCAGTTTTTTGTGACTATGCGAAAGCCTTTGATTGTGTTAGTCATGAAATTCTGATAAACAAACTACATTTTTATGGAATTCGTGGTACTTCTTTAAATTGGTTCAAATCTTATCTTGGAAAAAGGCAACAACTTGTAAGGGCTAATGGTTCCGATTCTGATTGTAAGTTGATTACAAGTGGAGTTCCTCAAGGTTCAGTCTTGGGACCTATTCTTTTTTTGTTATACATTAATGATATCACGAACCTTAAAATTAATGGAAGAATCTCCCTTTTTGCTGATGACACAAGCATAACATGGAGTGATTTTGATACAACGTCTTTACACTCTAGTATCTCCAAAGACTTGGTTATAATTAAGGCTTGGTCCGATTCCAATATGCTTTGTTTTAACGTCGATAAAACGGTGGCGTTATCTTATAAGGGAACTTTACAACCACTTCAGGTACATAACAGCAATATTGAATACGTAGAGTCGGTTAAATTCCTGGGTTTAAATATAAATAGCAACCTAAAATGGTCTAATCATATTGACACCTTAACTAAAAAACTTTCTACCGCCTGCTTCGCCATTCGATCAGTTTCAAAAGAACTAGACGTTCCTTCTGCCAGACTTACTTATTTCTCTTTATTTGAATCCCATCTCCGCTATGGCCTTCCCTTTTGGGGCTGCTGTACCACCGAGCAATTTCGTAGTATTTTTATGCTTCAAAAGAGAGCCATTCGTTATTTGTTTGGTCTAAATAATAGAGCTCACTGCCAATACTATTTCAAAAAACATGAAATATTAACACTTCCTGCATTATTTATTTTGGAAACGGTATGTTTGCTGAGAAAACATATAAACACCCTCCCAGAAAGGCCACAACATGTATACCCTACCAGAAACTCTAGGCATGATATTTATCTTCCCATTCCTTCCACAGAATTAATAAAAAAATCAATTATTTACAACGCCATAAAACTTTACAACAATCTGCCAGTACATTTAAAATCTATCCCTATGCTTGCACAATTTCGAAAAAACACCAAAGCATACCTCATTGAGAGACCACTTTACAGCGTTAATGATTTTTTTTTTCAGTGAGTAAGTCTCTTTAAATTGTCACTAAACTCGCTTGTTTACTTAAATCTTTTGTGAGTCATGTCCTAACTCATAGCATAGAATTTTGTAAATCATTATATAGGGAAAAGAACTGTCGAACATTCACTTAAAACTTAATTATTTTTGTTAGGTATTGGATTAAAAACAATTTAATTCTTTTTGTATACTACATTCTGCACTAGTTCAATATACCTTCTGTTTAACATCACAATTATTTGTATAACTATAATAACATAGAGTTTAAGGTCGCATAGTTGCAATTTTGATTTCAATGTCATCGAAATTATTCACCTCGTACATGTGTGTTTGTTTACTTTTATAAGGTTATCATGATTCATTTACTGTTTGCAATGTTATGCTATATTCTAACGTGTGTTTTACGATTTGGTAAATTGATAATTTACATTTTAAAAAAAAAAAAGCACTGACTTGTCGAAATTATTTTCGATTAATGTTTTGATATGTCTTATTTTTAGGTATATTTTGCTTTGTCCATAAAATTGTAGAATTTTTCTGCGGCAATAAAGCATACTTTTGTTTGTTTGTTTGTTATTAACTTAAAAATTTAAAAAAAAACAGGATTTTTTTATATAGACACTTGAAGAAATATCACCCTGAAAAAAAATTATTTCGCTGATAGGCAATGAACCTATTGTTAATTAACAATTTTCGTTTATATTTCAAGTCGGATAATTATTTAACAAAAGCCTCCAACATTATTTCGCTTCGTGGAGACCTTATCACAAGTATGAAATTATAACATTGCGATGTTTTTAACTGTTATAATCTATTAGTTATACATTATTAAAACGAACAAAAAACTAAAAAAATTAAAGTTTTTTGTTTGCTTCAATAAATAAAAACTATAGTTTATAACAATTAAAAATATCGCAATGTCATAGTCTCATATAGTATATTGTTGGGAAAGTTTCCACGAAGTGAAATAATTTTAGTAGCTTTTGTTTAACATTGTTATTCGACTTGTAATATAAACGAAAAAAAATGTTAATTAACGGCAGGCTCATTTTATGATAAATCAGGGAATTTTTTTAGCGCTATATTGTTCCTTCAAGTCTCTAGATAATTCCATTCCAATTTTTTAAAATTTTTAAATTAATATTGATAAAGAAATTTTATATTTACTTGTTACACCCATTTTGGGGCATCTTAAAGGCTTTGCTCCCGCCGCGCGGAGCTTTATTTTTAACATTAAATTAAAATTATTAATAATAGAGATAGAGCTCCCTGAGACGGGATTTTTTTATTGAAAATTTCTTCCTCTTTAAGAATATTTTTTAAAATGTCTTAATTGTTATATAGTCTTAATGTACTGATAACTTTTGAAATTGTTTATGTGCGGGTTTGAAACTTTTGTCTAGACCTCATTTCATATCCATTCACTCCTCACTCATATTTTTACTAACAGTAGCAAGAATTGACACTATTTTGAGTTTGTGAACCAGACTAAATAAATTGACATATATATTATTTCGTATGTCAGCTATTTAATTTGTTTAATAAAATAGTTTTTCGTAACATCGAGATTTTTATCATTTCAAAAATCAATATTCAATTAATGTCTTTGATTTTGTTGTAATTTAATTCGATACATAGTAATATCGCTTATTCCGAACATTCTTAATACCTTGAAAACCGACCAGTAAGAAAAACGTCCTCACTTTTTGTAAACGATTATTTCCTTTATAATTTATACAAAAAATTGGGGAAGTCATTTGCACACGTAAAAAACTTATTTCCATTAGCTTAGCTTAAAAAAGCCGGTAAACGGAAAATTTATTTTCTTTTTTTGCATATAAAAACATTTTGTTTCTTTATATAGGGTTACTCTAAGGTGAAACAGCTTCCCAAAATATATTTTGTTTTACACGGTGAAAAACGACAGATTTGTTTTGTCTGTTTATATATAATTGTTTTACCTATTTGGCACCATTTAGAATTTATTTAGCAAATTGGCCAATGCCTAAGTTGAAGGTGATATGGACATCTTGCTTTAGTATTCGACACCTAGAGGTAATAAGAATACGTCCGCCATTTTCTCAAGAAATAGGTGTTTTAATAAAATTTTAATTTCACTTATATAAATTTGAAGAGTAATTAATAAGGCTGGCAAATATGTAAGTTTATTTTAATTCGATATAAAATTGAAAACATTATGTCGGTGCATTCCAATTAGCATTGTATAATATACAATGATATTTATTAGCTACAATTTTTCGGAAAGTAACCGATTTAAACCTAGAGAAAAACAAATTTGTTGTCTTTACCGTTTAGATCTCGAAAATAAGAATTATAAATTATATCAATGAAAAATGCACTCACAAACGTAAAAACGTTCAATATGGATTAGCTATTAAGCAGCCAAAGTATATATAATTGCGTTCACCATTTCCTGAAGAAATATGCGTTCAATAAATTTTTAATTTTATTTGAATTAAACAGTAATGCTGGCATATCTGACTTAACTTTAATTGAATAGAATAAAACGCCATGTCGGTATATTCTTATTAGCTAAAATGTTTCGGAATGTAACCGATTTAAACAAAATTTTATGAAAGGTTTTTGATTCTAATAAGTAATTAGTTTATAAATTCAGGGGATTGTCTCTCCAGAAAATAGACTAATATGTTCAGGTTCTGGTCCGCGAAACTTGCGAAACGGACCACCGTATCCGCAACTCGAACGGTCGGTCGTACGTATTTTCGGGTCCCGCAAATTTTTCGTGGTATGAGTTTTTTCGTGGTATGAGTTTTTTCGATAGAGGCTACGGTTCGGGCGTAAGGGGGGCGCGCGCGTATGCGGGGGGCGAATAATTCATGTGTAGAAAGGCCGTGCAAAGGTTTATTCAAAAACAACAGAAACAGAAATATAGCTGAAGCTTTATCGATTTTTACAATACCTATAAAAATAATTGTTTATCAAAAATCTACCAACTTCGCATTCATTTAGGTTTAGTCACAATTCGTAGTTCCGCGATTAGTTATTAGTATTATTATTATTATTATTATTAGTATATTTATAATATAACACCCCTACATCATGTTTTATTTTTGTGCAAAATTTAAAGTCAATTTAGTAAGTAGTTTTTTTTTTGCAGTGACCGTTTAAACGCTCTATTAGGGCGCTATTTCGTTCCGCCATATTGGATTAGAATCAAAATGTCACCAATTAATTCCTTTTTGTGCTATATGTCAATTTTTAAATATTTTAATAGGTTCCATTTTGTTCCGCCATATTCGTACCAAAATTTAACCAGTTCTTCTCTATATCACCTTTGATTTTTGTGCAAAATGGGGATTGAATAAGTAGTTGTTTTACATTAATTTTTTAAACATTTTATGGGCACCATTTTGTTACGCCACGTTTGATTTTTACCAAAATGTTACCGTTTTGTCTCAATATGTCCCTTAATTTTTGACCAAAATTTTAAGTTGATGGGATAAATAGTTTTTAGTTTTTCCGCGAACAGGACGATAGATAGACAGACCGACGGAAATGGGTCAACAGTTTTTTTGAGCCCTGAAACGTGAAGATCTGTCAATACCTGGGAGGGTATTTTTTTCACGATTACAGTACTATAAACAGATTTAAATGAACTCAAAAAAATTCTAAAAAGAATAAAAAAGGCTCTGGGATGACGGACTTTCTATAAAAAGGTTCATGAAGCAGTTCCGGATATACTTGTTTGGGGCCATTAATATGTCATGTGAGAGAGGTCTTTTCTCTCCATATCTGACCTCAGTTAAAGTAGTTCTTCTTCACAAGGGTGGTAACGTGTTCCATCCAATTTCCGCCCAATCTCGCTTTTGTCTACCCTATCAAAAATTTTCAAAAAGCTTGTTAAAATAGAATAGCCTCGTATTTGGAGCACAATGCCATACTTTTCAAGATATAGTTTGGACCACATGAGTCGCAGAATTCTGCTGCTGAAACTCCATCACTCTGGTTTCTGTGGTGAGGCCATTGCTGGTTCGAGTCTTATCTGAGAAGGCGACGACAGCTTGTGGTTTTGAGTGACAATTATTCATCGCCCGGAACCTTGAACTATAGATTTCAGCATGGGTCAGTACTATGCCATCTTCTTTTCCTCTTGTAATAATAATAATAATAATAAATGGCTTTTATTGATTTTAAAATCATAAAATACAAAGTGTTTACAAGATAGGAGGCTAGCTATATAGCTACCCCACTTAACCTCGAGAGTTTTTTTTACTAAGTTTAGATTTAAGAAGTATGAAAGATACTATACAATAAGAGTAATATACAATGCAATAAGAGGATAAGTGCTATTTACAAAACGACTTACATACAATTTAACACTAACTAATGCTAATATAATAATTTCAATATTTTTCATATAAAAAAGTATATATACATTGGAATTTTAGGTTCTGAGACCTAAACCTAAAACCTAAACCTAAATAGTTACATTATTAAAAGTTTTTTTTGAGTGTTCTTGAATTAAATTACTGGATAACGGATCAAGCAAGCTATACCTATGTAGAAAGTTAAATAAACTAGGTCTTCCTACAGAGTATAGTATCTTAGTGGGCACGATTAAATACACAGTAAATTTAATTTTTTTACACATTGTTTTAGTCATTTACTAAACATTTCAAGCCATCAGAAATAGAAATATTCTGGTAATTATATACCTACATTTATCCCAATAAAAATAAATAAACAAATAAATTAAACTTAAATGCGCTGTGGTATTCGTTGGGTGGAGAAGCATGAGAATATTATTACCGCTCCTTCAAATATTTGACAAGTATTTTAAAAGCCTTTGAGAATATTTAAAAAAGCCGATTAAAAAACTTCTAGTTCGGCTTCTAGTAAAGCTTGTATGTTTTGTACGTTTGTTTAAAATGACGCAATTTTTCTACCTCCATGGAAGTACTATCCTAATGTTTGTCCTTTTCGTTAAACTTAAATAAAATTCTGCAAAGTACAAAGCAAGACATTTCAAGTGCTGTATCGAATATTAATTAGTTCTTTAAAACATATTGGAACAATGTCAGAAAACATTACAATTTATTTACGACTGATATATTGATTTAGCTACTGATACAGGAACGACGATTTCTATTCTTTCATGCAACCGGAAAACACAAACTAATATTGCCATTACAAAAAAAATCGATAAATTTCCTTTACCTAGAAATTCTCTCATTATAAATCTTTCACAACTGTCACCAAGTTTAGTTCCACATAGTCATTTAGTAACACATACATATATTTTTTGTCCAAACATTTTTATTGGGCGCTATGTTGTTCCCCCATATTGGATGCGTACCAGTATTTTACCAGTTTATATCTATGCCACACTTGATTTCTGGACATAATTTAAAATAAATTGAATAAGTAGGTTTTACACTGATTTTTTTAGGCCGCCATTTTGTTCCGGCATATTGAATTCGTACCAGTTTATTCTTATATCATATTTAATGTTTGTGAAAGTCAATTGAATATGAATTTTTTTTACGTTGATTTTTTAAACATTTTATTTGGTAGCCATTTTGTTCCACCATTTTGAATTCGTACGACAATTATACTAGTTTATTTCTATATCACACTTATTATTTACACAAAATTTAAAACTAATGTAATAAGTAGGTTTTTCGGGGTGATTTTTTAAATATTTTATTAGGCCGCCATCTTAGATTCATTCCGAAATGTTACTAGCTCATTTGTCTGAACACACTTATTTTTGTGCCAAATTTCAGGTAAATTGGATAATTAGTTTTTAAGCGATAATTTCACCAACATTTCACCAAGCCGTCATTTGGTCCTCCATATTGGGTATTCACAGAAATGTTACTAGATTATCCCCATAAGACGTTTAATTTTTGACCGAAATTTGAAGTCAATCAGGTAAGTAGTTTTTTAGCTATACCGCAAATTGACAAACCGACATGACAGGCAGATCGACCGACAGAATTGAGAGAACGTGTTTTTGGGTATCTAGAAATCTCCAAAACTTGAAGCTATGTAAAACTTTGTGGAATTTTTTCCACGATTACGAACACTTTATTTGGTCTACATTTTGCTCCGCCACCTTGAATTCGTACCACAGTTTTACCAGTTCATCTCTATATCAAGTTTAATTCCTGTACAAAGCTTAAAATCAATCTAATAAGTAGTTTTTTTTTCAGACTGATATTTTTAATATTTTATAAGCCGCCATTTTGTTTTGCCGTCTTGGATTCGTACCAAAATGTTATCAGTCGATTGCTACGTAATACTTGAATTTTGTGTACAATTTCAGGCAAATTAAAGATGTAGATTTTTAGTTATGATTTTTTTACACTTGATTTTTGTGCAAAATTGGATAAAGAATTTTTGGCATATAGGGACACTGAAACCTGAAGATCTGTAAAATCCTGGAAGGGTGATTTTTTCACGATTACAATACTTCCCTTTTACGAGAGAAGTAAAAACGAAAAATTATTTCAGGATCACAGTATTTATGTTCTTTATTGGATATATCATTCCTCAATTTGACTCCCGATTTAACGGAATAGACCTTGTAGGTCTAATCCGAAAGGTGTCAATATTTGTAAAGTTGCTTCCATTTATAATCTAGTCTGGTTTAGTATAAGAATTCTCTTGTAAACTAAAAATTTGAAAAGAAAAATTGCGTGATTTGATTATTTCAAAACCTGCCATAGAAGTTATAGAAGAATGTGCCGAAGTATTGTTTTCTAATATAAGAACTTTGCTTGATATTTTTGCTGTTTTAACTATGGCGACACTGGCGACAGCCACAGCAGAAACAAGTTTTCGAAGCACTATGGGAGACGTGACATTGAAAGATCAAGTTAGTAGTTAATTTCGATAAAACACGAGATATTAATGACGACGAATTTGTAAATGTATTTTGCAAAATCAAGCCACGCACTAATAGTATTTACAAACAGACATTGACTGACCGTGCACATAGCTACCCCTTTAACTTTAACTTTAAAATATTGCTAAACATTTAATGTATACTATGTAATCAATCATGCACCAGTTCATATAATAATGTACTTAAACTCAAGGCTGTTTTAGCGACTATGCAGTTTCTGCAATAACTTCTTAAGTGTGTGGACCTTAATTTACTCCACGCTAAATTTCTAGCGGCGGCGCCTTCTGTTTGATTATGAAGATTGCTGTCTAGTGCATAACTAATAACTTCCTAACTTGAATCTTGCCAATTAGGGGCGCAATGCATTTAAGTTTGTAACATTTTAAACTTTATGGTGTTTTTACACACTAATTAGTGTCTTTGAATGTTTTGACATTATAAGGAGAACCTATATATACAAGGTGATTCAGAAGGAAAGGGCAATATTTTAGGTATATGTTCAGGGATACAAAGAAGCAGATAAGTTCCTATAAATATGGCTTTGATTCTCAACCGTTACTGAAGGACGATGACAATAATTAAGAACATAATGGTAAGACGTAAAGAATTTTATTTTTAATACATAATTACCAGCGAAATGTGAATTAAAGATTTTTGGCACTACTGACAAGTTTGTCATTGTCAAAACCGTTTGAACAATGAGATTTTCTGATAATTTCTTTTGTAAACCTTTCATTACGCCTGCCCTATTTACTCATGGCGAATATACAGGTATGATATTTGTGTATTGCAATGGAAGTTTAAATCTGACGAATATTTTCCGAATGGAAGATTAAGACTGATAAAGTTTCGAGAAAATATGACAATCTCCTAAGAAAGCCAAGTCAGCCACAAGTATCATCAGTAGACGCCGATAAATTAGTGCTTGATATATCATCCTACAATCTCTCAGAAAGTGTAAAATCCGTGATTTTTAATTTTGCTGTATCTCGTAAGGAAATCCCTGGAGAAGAAATAATAGCTGGAGTGGAAGCTGTCTTCGACTACTCTGAAACAAAAGCAAAGGAGATTCGACAAGAAGTGGCAAGAATTTTAAGATCCAGCAAACCACCAGAACAAAACCTAATAACCACTGAACAAAGGGCCCTAAAAAACCTTCGAAAAAATAAAGACGTCACAATCCCACGACTACATATAAAAAATTCAAGATATTCTACAAGACAATTGTTATAAACCTCTTCTAAGGGACCCGACTAAGTACCCAGAAAAAACAGCTAAAAATAAAATAAAAAGTTCAACAATAAACCCCGAACTTCAACAAAAAATCAGACCACGGGAAAAGTCGAGCAGATGTCCTAAACTCTATGGTTTACCAAAAACACACAAACCAGGGGCGCCAATCAGATCTATCGTTAATGCTGTCAATTCGCCGCTACAAAAACTGGAAAAATATCTTGATGAAATTATACAATCAGCTGTCGACAAAGCTGATTCATTTGTAAAAAACACGGGAGCATTTTACTCGAATTATACAAAACATCCGTCCTGAAAATGACGATATCAAAGCAAGCCTAGATGTCAAATCGTTGTATCCCAGTATTCCTATAGATGAAGCATTGGACAGGATTGCTATGAACGAGGATTTCCAGGCACATATAATATAACTTTCGAAGCACTGCCTTAAAAATACTTATTTTTTATTCAACCGGCAAATATATAAACAATAGATGGTACTCCAATGGAGTCTTTGCTATCATCAGTAGTTGCGAATTTATTTATGATATACTTCGAGAAAGAAGCTCTTGAGAAATCAAGTTTAAAGCTCAAATTATGGATTCTTTATGTGGATGACATATTTATTATATGGCAACATGGTCATACAAATTTCGAAAAATTCAAATCCACCCCAAAATACAATTTACTCTAGAGTTAGAGAAAAACAACAAACTTCCGTTCTTAGATGTTCTGGTCACAAAATTGCATAACGGATATTTCGAATACACCGTCTATAGACAATCAAGACAGATGTTTAAATGCAAGATCATATCATCACCCAGCACAAATTCAAGCTGTGGCCAATAAGCAAATGTCCAGATCCGTGCGATCCGTTGCGTGTGAAACACAGACGAGACAAAACGAACTTAATATAATATCTAGTGCTTTAAAGAAAAATCGTTACACAAATCGCACCATAGAGAAAGCTATTAATGCACAAGTTTCCCGAGCAACGAACAACAAAAATTATGAACCGGGAAAGCAACAAATAGTCTTACCATATGTAAAAGGTACAACAGACAGAATCGGAAGAATTCTAAGGAAACACAACAAACAAATAATACACAAGCCATAATACAGGTAAACTACTTGAAAACCCAAAAGATAAAATCAAACTGGAAAGCCCCGTATATATCTATCTATCTTTATATACATATATATCTGGAGAACCACTGAATATATTACCTTGAAATTTTAGCTTTAGCCAAAGGCGAGCATAAGCTTCTTTCTAAAATATTTTAATTGGCGCGGTGTTGCCACTTCTACCTTAAACCGGTGGCAACATCCGTTTCCTAACTGGAATACCCTGTATACTATTGTATTTCAGTATTTCCCTAATTATCCTAGATACTTTTGTGTTACCTAAATAAATACTTAAATTCTCCTGTTTTCGAGAAAATGGCAAATGACAATTGACATTTTTAACCAATATATGTTGTCAAATATTGTCCAGTCCAAGATTTTCCAAACTATATTTTGCCCAGGCTATTAATGAATTAAAAAACTAGGTTACGGTTCGCTTAACCTTGATGGCAGTAAGCAGAATTTGCATTATAGTAGGCGACCCGAAGTACGATAACGGCAGACTTGACTTAACAACCTGTTTTTCTGGAGCTTCCGCAAATCACCTTCTCAGGGAAACGCACTCTGTAGAAAACTGCTTAAGCCTATCAATTTCTTAACCTAACGTTTATATAGTCAGTCATACTGAGCCCCAACTAATATTATTTACGACCCCAAAGTAGGAAGGAGATGTCGGACAATATACTACTATACTATTTTAGACCAAAAATAATTTAATGTCTTGTAAAGAGGTTGGCGAGAACATCGATAAGTTTGTTGGACCCTTTTTTAAGGAGCACCGGTGGTATGCTCGCTCTGCCATTTTTTAAGTTGATTAAGGCTCTCTTAACCATTTCATTGATTATTTCTATGTTCGGTCCTTGTACTGTATGTGTAGTTGGAGACTGTGGCATTTACTGGGGTCTGTCTTCTACAAGTTCTTTTTCGTAGTGGTTTTTCCACTTTTGGATGTTAATAATAGATATATTTGTTTGTAATTTATTGTTAGTTGGTAAGGCTTTTAAAAGCTTCCATGCCTCTGATGACCGAGTATCTCCAAGGTGGGTATCTATTTCTTTGCACTTCTCATTTGTATTTGGTTAGTTCCACTCTATATTTAGTCTTGTCTTCTAGTAGTTGGTACTGAGCTATTTCTGATACGCCAGTTGTCTGGCAGACTTGAGATCTTCTAGTTCTTTATTCCAGACTGCCACGCTTTTAGTGTATTTCATTCTTTCCTTTATTCCCAAGGCTTCTTTAGCGGCCTAGTGGATGGCCTTCTTTAGGTTCTCATAAAGTTCATTGGTGTTCATAGATTGGCTGACTTGGCTCTACCCTATGGACCCTTGAGTTTGTTTGGATCTGAAAGGTGTTTCAAATTTTAATTTAAGAAAACAGTGATCGGTTCAACATTTATTCCTCTATACACTCTTATATCTTACACCTTCCATTTTGAGTTCTTTTTTATAATAATATAATCTATGATTAATTTAAGTTGTTTAGTATCCTAGTGCCGTATTTATGGATATCCTTATGTTGGTAAAAACTATTAAGAATTTTAGGACTGTGTTGTTCGCATAACGTTATTAATCTTTGGCCGTTATCATTATGAACTTCTTCCCCAAAACTTCCATCTACTTCACTATTTCTTCGTTTACCAGTACGAACCTTCATGTCATCCATCATGAGAATTTCTCTTTCTTCTCCAATTTGGACAAGAGTTTCATTTAGATCCTCGTAGAATTGATTTTTCTCAGTCGCGACAGCGTCTTCGCTGGGGGGCGTAAATTCCTGAAAGAGTGGTTCGATGTCCTTGAAGTTGTAAGCTAACTATAATTATTCTTTCACTTCCCTGTTTGTTGTTTTATTTTTCAGATTTTTTCTGATTAGTATTGAGACACACTTGCAAGCTCTTACGTGTTTGGGTACTCCGCGAAACACATGGATATAAACATTGAGCAAGAGTACGGTCCCTATGAAATGGCAGAACAAGCTGGTTTTTGAGCAGGTAGACCATGTTTAGATCATATTTTCAGTATCAACCAAATAACTGAAAAGAAAGTAGGTAGCCACTAACAGAGAAATCCATCTACTCTTTGTGACCGACGACACTGTACTTGTCTTAAAATTATGGTAGGTACTAAATAAAACACCACTAAATGCAACAATTCAAAAAATTAAGATTGGTACAAAACTCTCTGAGCCATTCATGATTACGAAGGGACTTCGACAAGGGTGTAAGGGTGTTTCCTTACTCCAACACTATTTCAAATATATCTGGAATATATCTGGATAAATCCTTAAGACAGTGGAGAATAAAATGTCAAGGAAAGGGCTTACAAATAGGAGAAGGAATGCCACTGTATACATTGCATTTTGCCGATGATCAGGCTCAAGATAGAGAAGGCTTAGGAAGCTAATAGAGTAGAGCAGTATAATCAATGTGGCCTTACAGTCAACATGAAAAAAACTAGGTGTCTCTGTACAGGTGGTGATAAACATGACTTAATACTCTGTGTGGACTATACTTATTTGGGAACAAAAAGGGATCGTAGAGGCAAAATGGATGCTAAGGAAGAAGAAAGGATAATCAAGGGAAAGCAAGGGATTGGAGACATCAACCTAACACTTTTGTCAAAAAATATATCACGACGCAGGAAAAAAGTACTGTATAATGCCATATTAAAAAATGTAATCCTTTATGGATGTGAAAATTGGCAGTTGATTAAACGCTTAGAAAATAAAATATTAAGTCTTCAAATGGACTATTGGCGACGATCAGCCAGAATATCAAAGAGGGAGAGGGTTACGAATGAGAGAATCAGAGAAATAATGCATGTGAAGGGTACAATCATCTATGAAATACAAAAATACAGCTAATATGCTACGGACATGTACAAATAATGTATGAAGATCGAATCCGAAAATAAACGATGCAGTGGATACCTTCCGAAAGGATGAAGAGAGGAAGACCGAAGGCCACCTGGAGATTGGAACGATCGCCGAGGCTGAAAACAGCCAACCGGAAGGCGTATACGCTACGAGTATGTTTACTGGCTCCAATCCGTGAATACATTGGATATCACTTAAAAAAGTCAACAGCTTCAACCCTTGCCAATTTACAAATTAGGGATTTTTCTTTAATCATATATTTATGTGTGGAAACCTTATTTTCTTATTTCTAGGTTAATAGTAAATAGTAAATTTTAGTATTAATCTAGGCCCAAGAAAATAATGGCCACTTTCAAAATAGCTGACCAGATTTCGGGCAGCTTATCATTATGCTATACCCGTTTTATTATTAAAGCTTCACTATTTTGATTATAAAAACTATTTTAATAAAGGTAATTTATTTACAGGTGTGTATTCATTAACAGAGTGATGACATATTATAGTTATGCGCTGCTTTGGATTAGATTCCATTAATTTTGATTAGCCTGGTTAGTTCTGGTTTTGTTTTAATTAGGTTAAGTAAAATTTTATTAAATAAATAACTTGCAAATGCAATTTATTTTTTTATTTTTTATCAGTACAGTTTCAGTAACGGGCCATGTGGTAAAATGTTGTTGAGGCCAGCGGCTGACATGATCCATCGGTATTTTACATAGGCACTATTACTACTAAACTACGAGCAAGAAAAATTTAATATTTCTGTGAATATAGATTTTTATGTAACTTTTCCGATAAAACTATCTTTATCTAACTTTTCCAAAAAAACTAACTAAGTCCCTATAGGACCCTCTTCAAAAAACACCCTAATGAACACAAAGGGTCGCTGCGACAGTGCTGTTTTATAATTTGTATCCATAAATCAACATTTATTGTTAAAAATACTAAATGTAAATAAGTTATCGTATTATTTTAATGTAGGGCTGCTATATTTCCAAACTTAAAATAACGGACAAAAAACATTTTCAGCTGCTTGTAATTTTAGGCATTATATATTTTGTAAATACTAGAACATTAATTATAATAATTTATTGAGATAAGGTAAGTTGATCTGTATTTTTATCACTAGAAGTGATGGAACTCATCATTTTTTAATAGGTCGTCTTTTGTGTCTTAATTTTTTAATAGGTTGCCAACAGAGTGACACAAATACAAGAAATAACCTCTAATTACCAAAAACAACCCAGCAGATCTTCCGCCCCGAGGAATCTCTCCACAAGATATTTTAAATTGCAATTTGTAGTGAGACGGACCTGCATTTCTTCAAGATGCAGATGCAAATTTGTCTCTGTTTGAAACCCAAGTTCAAGTTTTTGCACCCCTAAACAGGGAATAGTTAAACTAATAAATAATAATTTTAAGAAACATGATGATGACGCCCTCCATCTCAAAAACCCAAAGGGCTATACAAATTTTGCTGGCGCCAATTTTAATTTCATAAAAAAGTAGCACATATCGCGAAGTTTTTTGAACCATGCAAAGTTTTCTGATGAATATTTTGCTAATTCATAACGTTCACTCATTTTACTTTCACCACGCTGTAATCGTTTCCTGCCTCGAGAGCGACGTTGCACTCCCTTTCCCTTGAATGTTTTATGTTATTTATTAAAGTGGCTTTAACCGATAGGGATTTTTGGAGACAAGATTTCACAAGTTGTTCTCTACAAAACAGTCTTCAGTATAAGTCTAAAAGTTAGAATGAGTCTTCTAAATTTAGTCCAAAAAATAGACAAAAATTGTGTTGAATTAAAAGTCTCCAGTAAGATATTACAAGTAGTAGTAGTAGTTCCTCTCGTCCCTGAGAGTCTCGTTTATTTCTTTCTGGTTGAAAGCGTAACCGTTTAATGTCCTGTACCCCTCAGGCAATAGACCCTAATCACGTCTTTCCTGGAAGAGGCGTAAAGCCGATTTATTATTCCTGTACCCTGTAGGATAATATACACGTTGTTAAAGTTAAATAGTTTTGGTAGGCGACATTGTTGGCGCCAAACGCCAGAACTAGGGGCAAGAAGCTGATAGATACTGTTGTCAGTTAAACAGTCCTGTTTTGTGTGAATGAATGCTAATTACAGACACTGCTATTTCTTAGCAGAATATTGCTAGTCTTTAAGAACTTTTAGGTAGTATTTTACTTTTATGGCACATAACTTAGAACCGTGGACCTCACTGGTTAACATTTTACCCAATATCATCTATAAATTTTAAAAAATACATTTGCACACGTATATTTTGCCTGTGTATATGTTATCAATGTCTTCCATATTAACCATTCATTCAGTAAAATAAATCAATTGTTAATTTCGATATTTTTACTTCCCACATAAAAGAGAAATATTGTAATCGTAAAAAATCACCCTCCTAGGTTTTTACAGATCTTCACGTTTTAGGGTCCCTATATGCCAAAAATGTATGACCATTTTATGGAGATGACTTGGAAATATTTTGGTAAAAATTCTATACGGCAAAACAAAATGGCGACTTAGTGAAATGTTAAAAAAACTATTACTAATTTACTTGAAATGTTGCACAAAATTCAAGTATTACGTAGGAATCAACTGGTAAAATTTGGCGAAACAAAATGGAGGCTAAATAAAATATTTACAAATCAGCCTGAAAAAACTACTAGTTAGATTGATTTCAAATTGTGTGCAAGAAATAAGTTTGATATAAAGAAAAACTGATAAGTGGTAACATTGTAATACGAATTCAAGATGGCGGAACAAAATGGCGACCAAATAAAATTTTTGTAATCGTGAAAATAATCACCCTCAACGGTTTTGCATCTCTTCACGTTTTAGCCTTTCTAGATGCTAAAAAATATATTTTCTCAATTCCGTCGGTCTGTCTGTCAGTTCACGGTATAGCCAAAAAACTATTTGACTTCGAATTTGTGTTAGGAATTACGGGTTTTATAGGAATGACCTGGTAAGATTTTGCTAAATATCCAACGGACTGATGATATCTTATAAAAAATTATTACTTATCCAATTTACCTAAAATTTTGTGCAAAAATCGAGTGTTACATAAAATTAAACTGGTAATATTTTGGTACCATTCCAACATGGCAGCCTAATAAAATAGTTAAAAAATTAGCCTAAAAAAACTACTTATTAGATTAATTTCAATTTTCTGCAAGCATTAAGTGTGTTATATAGATAAGCTGGTTAAAATTGTGGTATGAATTCAAATTGGCGGAACAAATAAAATAAAAAAACAAAGGTAAAAAATTAAATGCGATATAGGCATAAATTGGAAAAAAATCAGTGTAAAAACTACTTTACTTTAAATTATACCCAAAAATCAGTTTTGGCGGAAGTAGAAAATGGCGCTCAATAAAAATGTTTGAAAAGGCAGTGTAAATGTGTTACTAAATAACTATGTGCAGAACTAAATTGGGTTACACTTCGCTAATTCTAATAAAAGGAAAGACCCATAACCAGGGAAGTTACGTGTAAAGAAAATTTACCGATTTTCTTACTTAACAATCATTCGATTTTTCGAAAAAAATGCCATACCTAAACATAAGCCAATCGTCTAGGCTAAAACTGTTTTTATATAGCTCTTCGTTTAATTTTATTTAATCAAATAACTTAGTGCAAAAAAAGTCACGTAACAAATTTGCTACCATGTAATGAGTTCTTGGGCATACACTTATATGTATGTCGTTCTAATAAATTGTACTATTAAAATTACGTTTTATGTGTAATTCGACACAATATTCAGAAGAAAACACGCTTAACCTTCGCCATTTCTAAAAGCATTAATAAAACTTTAGACACGTTACCATTTTTGTACAGGCAAGTTACACAAACACGACATGGACTTTATTAAAAAATGTCTACAGAAAAGTTATCCATTCGTGTTTACATAGGTACCTAATACCTATATATTATTTAATGGTAATTAACTTACGTAAACGGCATTTATCCTCACAAGTCACACAAATAAATATCTAGAATCAATAAAAATGCATTCGAAATCAATTTTTCTAATTCTGATGTGGTTGGAATTATTCTGTTAACGTGCGTTTTTAAAATAAAAGCTTGAACTAAAGTAAACCTAGCCTACTAAAATATTTCTTTTGAAAGAATATACGTTTATGTATAAATATATAAACAAAAAAATCAGTATTACATAAACGCTATTAGTTAATTATATTATTAAATATATAGTTGCGAAAAAGCCAAAAAAGATTTTTGTTTGTCAATCTAAACGCAACAAATAATCTGAACACATTTATAAATGCTAAAGTAAAATAAACTTATCAAAAATATTAAAAATAGAGAGCAAGATCTAAACTGAAGCACTTAAACATACAATTAACAAAATGGATCTAAATAGACTTAGCAGGTCAAAAACAGTCAGTGAAAAGACGAAAACAAAAATTAATTTAAGTAAATTTGAAAAGTATTTCTTCCTATACAGTGTGTTTTAACCAAATGGAATAAATTCGATAAAAAATGAATGGGGGGGCGTGTTCGAAAACAGCTTGGACACATTGTTTGGTATTTTTAGTTGCGCATTTTTTCAACAAAAACTTTTTATACTGGGTCATGTAACAGTGGTCAAAACTAAATTTTTTATCTTAAACGCAACACTTTGTATATTATTTAATCTGGATTTTTCAGAAAATTCTACACATATTTCATGTAAAATATCATATATCTATCTTCAACTGTTTGGGTAATATTAATTTTTCAAATTTATTGCAAAAACTAACATTAAGTAAATAAAATTATTTGATTACAGAAATTCCCTACAGCACACTCAAAAACTCCTAATTTTAAATAGAAATTTCTTCTAACGTTATTCAAGATCTCAGGCGTGACCGATCTAATCGCAAGCGTTATTCGTTTTCTTAAAAGTCGAGGGGTTTAGTTTTGTATACAATATTTTTAATATATCCCCATTCCATCGATCCTCGCCTCCCTATCCACCGATTTGAAAATATTTCGTTGAGGTACTGCCGGACATTGATTTAGTAAGGAGGCGATGCTCCATCTTGCTAAAGCCATAACATATTTACTAAAACTTGTGGATTCGCCGGATCAGGATATAAGTTTGTCGAAGTTGGCACGATATTATTTTGGAGATGTGCTAAATAATTATCGCTATTATAAATTGCCATCAATGAAAAAGGGACCTATGATGAATCTAATTGTTATCTAACATTTGTTCACAAAAATATGTTGGTATTACTTTATAGGGGTCTATTTTCTTTTCTTTTAATGTTCGAATAATCGATGAATGGCTGACATAGAAAATTGGGGCTGCTTGTCGACTAGAAGTATGTAGGTTGTCCTCAAACTCAAGCATAATATCCAATTTGGTATCATTTTTTATTGCATTGGCAGCTGCATTTTTATCTGCCTTACACGACCCAGCTCGCGAAACAGTTTTTCCATTTTACAAATTCTCACTTGGGATATAGAAGGCATTTGGAAAATTTTCATGAAATAAGCGAGCAACTTCCACTTGTGTCCGTGTGTTACCTCCATACCCAATCATCTGTAGCATTGTTATTTTATGCATTTCTGTTAAATGAACTATTTTTCTAATATGGATTTAATGCAATTTCAATTCAATTTATTGTCTTATTGATCATATACATATAATTTAAGATTTGTCATGAACATAAAGGTAAGACCTATGATTAAATTTATACAGAAAGACAATATGTAAAATGTTATATAATCGAAAAACAATATAATACAATGTAACAAACTTATAAATATATATAAAAGGGAACGATACATGCAAAAAAAGAGAAAAGGAAAGAAATGGAACGATACACACAAAAAATAAAGAAAGGAGAAAATGCGAGGTTTTTACGAATTTCGTTTTAGGAAGTCTTTAAGGGTTTAGAATGTGCCTTCATTCAGGAGCGCTATTAGTCTTCTTCTAAATCCTCCTGCTGATATCTTTCGTTTTATTTTTTCTGGCAGTCTGTTAAATATTCTGACGCATGCATAATATGGTGATTTTTCAAGCAATGTTGTTGTATGTTTAGGGTAGACCAAGTCATTTGCATTTGTGATGGGCTAGTTGTGTGGCTGCCTCTATTTTCTCTCAGTTCAAACGGCTGTAACAATGACACTGGTAACTACTGTTCCGCAATGAGAAAACAATTTGCTAAGGCCAGGCGTTTTAAACAATAGTAAACAAAACTATTTATAGTTTTTTTATTTCGTATTAGTAAAAAGGGACGCTGAAACTGTGTTTAAGGTTAATTTTTGCAACAAATCTGAAAAAACTTAATATTCGAAGATAGTTATGGGACGTTTTACATGAAATATGTCTAGAATTTTCTGAACAATCAAAAAATTAATTAATATACACGTTGTTGCATTTAAAACAAAAAAGTTGCTTTGGTCATAGTTACATGACACGCCTTGTATAAAAAGTTTTTGTTGAAAAAATGTCCAGCCAAAAATACCAATTGAGGTGTCCGAGCGTTTTTTCGAACACGCTCCCCATTTATTTATTATCGAATTTATTCCATTTGGCTGATACACAGTCTTTTGTTCGCAATTTTGTTCAGAAAGTATTTTTATTTACTATATAGCTATAATCAGCAGCCTTGGTTGGCGCTTCTATGCCAACTAGAAAGACCACGAGCTGTGTTGAGAGGATTTGCATCTGATAGATATGATCTATGATATATTTGGTCATTTAATTTTTTGCAATTTATACTTGACCCGAAGTACTTCTTCAGGCGTAGTAAGTTCGAAAAGTTTGTTTAGCTTTGCAGCTAGTAGCCGTTACTAAAACATTATAAACGATCTTAAAAAATTGACTTATGAAGTCCATGTCCAACTTTCACCAATGAAATTAAACATGTAATAGAAGGATTCGTACCAATATTTTACCAGTTTCGACCCATGCCATATTTGATTTTTGGATATAATCTAAGATAAATTGAATAAGTAGTTTTTACACTGATTTTTTTATAAGATCGTGATTTTGTCATGTTGAATTCGTACCAGTTTAATCCTATTTTACATTGATATTTTAAACATTTTATTTGGCCGCTATTTTGAGTTTGTACCACGGTTTTACTTGTTTATCTCTATATTACACTTAATGCTAGCACAAAATTTGAAACTAATCTTTCAGGCTAACTGTTTAAATATTTTATTATGCCGCCATCTTGGATTCATATCAAAATGTTAACAGTTCACGTCTATGTAACACTTGACTTTTGTGCAAAATTTGAGGTAATTTGCATAATCAATTTTTTCATTTCGTTCCGCTCTAAGTCATTTTGTCTATACCGTAAACTGACAAACAAACAGACGGAATTGAGAAAACATGTTTTTGGGCATCTAGAAACACTAAAATATGAAGCTATGTAAATCTTAGGGAGAGGTATTTTTCACAATTACAAACATTTTATTTGGCCGCCACTTACAATTCTTATATAACATTTCAAATCAATCTGATAAATAGTTTGTTCAGGCTGATTTTTTTAATATTATATTAAGTCGCCAATTTGATTCATCGCCTTCGATTCGTACCAAAATCTTACCAATTGAGATCTACGTAATACATTTCACTAGGCCGCTATTTGTTTCGCCATCTTGGATTGGTACCAAAATTTTAAATTTTACCAGTTGTAAAGTAATATAATATAGGGCCTTCCATTAAAAAAAATTCCATTTATAACATAAAAACGGTAAATTTGGCACCAATGCGGAACTTGGATTGGATTGGATCCCGCATAATTTCATACTTAAGTGTACATATTTTCGTTAAATTAAGGCAAGCGGTACATATATATATATATATATATATATATATATATATATATATATATATATATATATCGTTTCTTTTCTTAACCCTAAAAATTAATATATATAAATGTTAGATGCCCTAAATAACAGAGCGAAACGTCAAATAAATGACAAATTATATATATATATATATATATATATATATATATATATATATATATATATATATATATATATATATATATATATATATATATATATATATATATATATATATTTTTATTTTTTTGGGTTAGTTATGTTACCAATTGACGTTTCGATCATCTCGTAATATTCATAAGAATACATAAATTCTGTAAAGCAAATTTTCAAGCAATAACATTTACAATTTAAAGTTTAATAAAATTATCTTATCATTTACAACAAAAATTTGAAAAGTAAGTGATGGAAAATGTAACACATTTACAAAATTAAATAAAATAGTGACACACACACGATACAAGACTTATACGGAGGCAAACAGGAAACTAATTATAAAAATGGATTTATCTGTGGAAATAAATGAACAGTTGAAAAGTATGTTATTAAGGGGTCCAACGCAGTTTTATAAATTTTTCTGTTCTTTTAATTTACATGTTATTAAATAATGTTAGTGTATATTTTACTAAGTTGTTTTGTATTAGTTTTTGCATTGATTGAGTTTTTATTCCTTTGTATTTCCATCATCATTTCATAGAATTCTCTCCTGTTTTGGTGGTTTTCACCAATATGTTTTGTTAGAGCCGTTTTATTTTTTTTGTCATACTTGTGTCCTTGTAGTCTGTTTTTTAAATACTGGCTGGTTTGTCCAATGTATATACCGTTGCAATCCTTACAGAGAATTTCATAAACTATATGAGTTCTTTTCCTTTAGGAATTTTTGATTTTAGTTTACTAAAGTTATTTTTTAATGGGTTATAGCCTTTGTGACTAACTGTGATGTTATGTTTTTTATATGGAAGTGACATGTATTTTGTGTTTCCTTTATTAAGGTTTAAATTTTTGTTTGATGGATGGCTTGTGTTGTAAAATGTATAGATTCTTTTCTTAAAAATGCTGTTAATAATTTTTACTGGATAGTTGTTGATTTTTGAGAGCTTGTTTTGCTTTTTCTGTAGGTTTTTTTTTATATTCGGGATCCGATAATTTTATAGTTCTATCTGCCAACCCTATTACGGCAGATTTGTTTTTCGAGATAGTGGATGTTGAGAATCGAAATATAAATATCTAGAAGACCAGCTATCTTTAGTGTACCATTCAGTTTTTATAGCATTTTTAATATGATTTAATGTAAGGTCTAAGAAATTAATTTTGTTTTGTGATTCTTCTTCTAATGTAAATTGAAGTTTTGGGTGGTAACTATTAAAATTAGTTAAAATACCTTGGAATTTGTTTTTTGGGATCGTTATTAAACAATCGTCAACGTACCTGAAAAAAAAGGTATTTGAAAGTCGATACTTTTAAGAATTGTTTCCTCTAAATCTTCCAAGACTAATTGGGCAATCACGCTGGAAATTGATGCTTTCATAACACAACCATCAACCTGTTTGTAGAATTTATCGTTAAATGAAAAATATGAGGAATTCAGTGTGAGCTCAACTTAATTAAAGAATTCATGAAGTGGAACATCATTAATTTTTATCTGGTTCCATTTTTTACTAATAATTTCTTTTGCTAAATTTATAGGTATATTAGTATAAAGAGATATTACGTCCAAAGATATTAATACAAAGTTAACAGCTATGTTTGTGTTCTTTATTTTATTTTTTAAACCTTCTGAATCCTATTTTTCATATTAGTTTCTTGTTTGTCTCCGTATAAATCTTGAATGTGAATGTGGCACTGTTTTATTTAATTTTCTAAATGTGTTATTAAAAATATGTTACATGTTGCATCATCTACTTTTCAAATTTTTGTTGTAAATGGTGAGATATTTTATTGAACTTTAAATTGTAAACTATGTGCAACTTCTTAAAATTCGACTTAAATTGAAATGGCTATAACTTTTAAATTTTTTTTGGCATTAGGTAGATGTACGTGTTGTTAAAATTTGTATGGTATCCAAGTTTAAAATAAATTACTTATAATACGTTATAAATTTTTAACACATGTGCTATGCAGCATAATCTAAGAGAACAATAATTTCCCCTATATTTACCCACAAAATTTCCTCCTTTCACTTGTCTATGTGCCTTGGTGGATATCATAAAAATTTACAACAGAAAAACGCTTTTACCTTCATTTTTGTAATGTACATATCACACTTTAGTCTTATAAGAAAATGTAACAAAAACACAAACCGTTGATGTTTATGTTTAAAAGCTCGTAGATTAATTTAAGTCATACACATAAATCAACTGGATCATATAAGTGTACCTTATCACTCAGGTTACAATTTATCCAGATGAAATATTCACTAAAAGAAAAATATTTTTTATATAAAGGATAAACTTACATCATGCCATCGTTGACTTGCTCGGTATATAAGAGAAAACTTCCCTTCTACATAAGGAAATATCGTCAATTACTTGTATATTAATGTAAACAGCTAATATAATAAAAAAATAAAATTGAACTTTCGACAAACTTCCAGTCAAGCACACTAATTTTCATCCTTAATTTTTTTCCTTATGTTCTATAGAGATATGGCAGTATCACGCAAAGAACCATTTATCAAAGTTCAAAAGCCCACCTTTCTTGTTTAAACTATCGTGTTTTAACTTTATGCAGCCAAAGTGTAATTGTTTCCGTTTGGCAGATGCTTTACCATAATTTTATTATGCCTCACATCCACTCGTTTTAGTAGTAGCAAAAACTGCTTTGTATTGGTAATAAATATTACTCAATGGAACAATGTTCGCGTCTGTGTTATCATTTCAACACAATGAAACTTGTGTCAACCAGCTAACGAAACAATAAAACTATTTTATTTGGACAAAGAACGGGCCAAGTAACTTTGCAAGTTTTAATTAATTTCCTGGGGTGTAATTAATACTGCGTCTGTTTTGACGAGAAAGGTCACAATATACGGAATATATGCCAAGTTCATGATTTCTTAAAACCAGGCATCAAACTCTGATGGAAGGGTAAAACTAATTTGGAACAAATCGGGTGATATATACTCTTTCTAAATTGAAAGGAGTAATAATAAAAATCTATTCAATAGGTTGGATATTTGAAAGTTCTATCTTTCTTTAATTAAACACTAGTCCTTCAAATTCTGCCTGTATTTCCCATTTAATTTATTGTTCGTTTATCCACAAGTCTGAGAAAATAATGAGTCAGAAATATTTTAAATTATTATTTACTCATAGAAATACGACCTATTATACATACATATTTTTAGCTCCATTAATTTTTGTAATATGATATAAAACAAGAAAAAACACAATATCACACTGGCGGCTATAAAATGGAATCAAAAATAAACTGCTCGTCAAAAACGATAGCAAAAGGATTTTTTAAGCTGATATTTAAATGTCAGGCGTTACTACATTTCTCGATTTGAATCAGCTTTTCGATTCCAAAAGCTTGTTTGATGTAGAATCATCGGCGGCGTATGCTTTTAAGTTATTTTTTTTGGCGTTCTACAGGGTGGTAAAGTAAGGTAGGTGACGTAAAAAAATTAAAATGTATTTTCTGAAAGAAAGGTTTTCTTCATCATTATGTATTAGCATTTTGAAGCCCATATTTGGAATGTTTTTGGCAGTTTTCTGTTTACTGCCTTGTAACAAAAATGGTGTAATTTTTCTGAAAAACAGCTGATTTTAGAGAAAAATGACAAAATGTGTAATTTTATAATAGGATAATAGCACATTTCTATTGCTACTGCAGTTCTTTTTAAGGAAAAAAAATAAATGGTACTCTTTAACTTATACAGAGTGTCCCAAAATAGGGTTCGATCTAAATAAGGTTATACGTATGCATAAAATCTTCGATCAGATAATCTGGGACCAGTAAAGTCCGCATTCTATGGGACAGTTTTTTATTAATTTACTAAAATTTAAGTTACCACAAAGTTTTTGCTTTAAAAATAATGCAAAATACCAATGAAAAATTAGTCACGTAATCTATCTTATATGTCAAATAAGAAATTTTTTATTCAAAGAATAGAAGAAAACTTGCTTTTCCTTTAAAAATTTTAAAAAATTGTATAGAAAAAAATTTCTGTCTTTTTTAATTTTATACCTGTATGCCCAATTTCAATTCTATCGGGAACTTCAAATGTTCTATTTTTTTTTTCAACTTAATGCTTTTCACTTAGGCAACGTTATGTGCGCAAACCTGAATTAAACTATTATTGCACTTTTATTAATAACATTTTTTATCTACACCGCGAACTGACAGACCGTCAGAGAAACTGAAGGAATTGAGAAAACATTTTTTGGCATTTATAGGAACGTTAAAACGTAAAGATATGTAAAACCAGGGCAGGCGGGTACTTTTCTTCAAGACACAAACATTTTATTTGGTCGCCATTTGGTTTATACCACAATTAATTCTTGCACAAAATCAATCTGTTAAGTAGTTTTTTTCATATTTTATTAAGCCGGCATTTTGTTTCGTCATATTGATGTGCCTTAATTTTTGAACAACATTTGAAGTTAATGGGCTAAGCAGTTTTTTAGCTGTACCGTGAACAAACAGACAGATAGACCGACAATGACCTTGAAATATATAGATCGGAAAGAATCTCGGAGGGGGAATTTTTCACGATTTCAATACTTTCTCTGTATAGCCTTTATAGTGTATTAATAATTACAATATATTGGCTGTTATATGAGGAACTAAAAATGAAGGGCTGAACGTAAAATAAATGCTTACATTTGAGACACCCTTTATACTATAATAACATATAAACATGGTGTCCCAAACTCAGTGGCCTATTAGAAGTATCTGGAAAACCAATGAATAGATTACTTTGAAAACTTGACTCTGGCCACAGGTGAACATAAACTCTTTTTTTAAAATAATTTAAATTGTGCTGTTAAACAAATGGCAACATTCGTTTTCTAAATGGAATGCGATGTATACTGTTGCATTTTTATATTATCCTGAACATTCCAAACACGTTTTGTGTTAGGTCTTCTATACATAAATTCAACTGTTTTCGAGAAAACGACGCTTGAAAATTGACATTTTTGACTCTTTGAAGCTCTGTAACTCTCAAACGACTTAACTTGCAACGAAATGGATTGCACTTTCGTATCGTGGTTTTTAGTTATCTGTTTCTTGACACCAATTTCTACTTTGACAGGAAATGTCAAATTTTGACACCTCGTGTCAAACTAGAAACTGGTATGAGGAAATAGATAATGACTGAGATAGGAAAGTGAAGTCCATTTTGTTGCAAGTTAAGTCATTTAGGAGTTATAGAGCTTGAAAGAGTCAAAAATGTCAATTTTCAAGCGCCATTTTCTCGAAAACAGTTGAATTTAGATATAGGGAACATAACAGAAAAAGTGTTTAGAGTGGTCAGGAAAATAGAAAAATGCACTAATATATAGGGCATTTCATTAAGAAAACGGATGTTGCCGCCAGTTTAAGATAGAAGCGGAAACACCGCACAAGTTAAAATATTTTAAAAAGGGAGTTTATGCTCGTCTATGGCCAGAGCCAAATTTTCAAAATAATCTATTTATTGGTTCTCCAGATATATATATATATAGATATATATACATATATATATATATATATATATATATATATATATATATATATATATATATATATATATATATATATATATATATATATATATATATATATATATATATATATATATATATATATATATATACATATATATATATATATATATATATATATATATATATATATATATATATATATATATATATATATATAGATATATATACATATATTTGTAAAAGTCTTCTTGGGTATCTGGTTCCCTGGTATATACAGAAACACTACAGTGGTTTCATAAAAGTTTTAATCAATTTACGTTTGTGAAATTTTAGCATTAATAGTCATGTATTTGTATAATTGTGTTTTGTCTTTGTTTCTGTTATAGGTAAGCGATTAAAAAAAATTGTCTTGAGAGAATTTAAACATAAAAACGTTCTTTTTAGTTTTTATGCAACTCTGAAAAAGCCGAAACGTAAATTGATTAAAACACTTTAAAAATCTCATCTATTTAATTAATCTTCTTAATTTTAATCAATCTAAAAATTGTGAGGCAATATATTTTTTTGACAAGGTGATAAACACACATACAAGATTAGAAATTGTACGCGTCCATAAAAAACTGATGTTCTAAAATTTGGGTGAAACTCTGATTTGAGGAATTTCAATCCGTATTGATTTTGACGTAATTTGACCGCATACATGTCACTTCGGTTAACGGATTTGGCGTCAATTCTTGAAATTTCGGCCTAATAATACTAATTTCAGAATTAGTTTAATTTCTAGCTGTGATGCACCGCGATTATTAAAACAAATTTTAAGGGATAACAACGCTGAATTTGCAACTTGTATATCAGTCAAACCCTTTTATAATGTCACTGGTAAACAAACATTATTTGAAATAGTATGCTTATTTTGTACTATTGAGTTCAATGTTGATTGAAATATTTAGTATTTTCACAGTTATTCCTATTAAACTGTCATTATTATTAAATATTGAGCCGGAAATCTCATATGACTGCATCTAGGCCTAAAAAAGAGGGTGCTCTTGTATTCTGTAATAGAGGGTTGGTGGCTGATTAGGACCACATCATCTAGGCTCCATTAACTCCTTATACATCTGCCCTGAGAATGTGTTCCCTTAAGCTGGCGATAATAGGTGTTTGTTTATTCCTGTCCTCCCAACATTTCTATTTTTTTTTGTGGGTGTTATTTTTTTTATAATTTGTAACATCGTAGCAACTGGTAATAGATTAAGGGGGCTGGAGCCAAAAACAGGAACGAAAATAAAGTAATTTTACTGAAACAAGATTAATAATTTTACTTAACAAGTCGGCAATATACTACTATTTGATTACTAGGTACTAAGGAAAGCCATATATTTGATATTAGTTTTTTCTCTTCAAATGTATACTTTTTGAAGACGCTGACTTCATAAGACAAATTTTTAAAGTCATTTAAAGGTATTGAACAGAACTAGCCGTTACTTCATGGAAATCCATTTTAACCAAGTAAACGAAAACACTTGCTTGAAATTTCCACTTAACTTATTTTATCAGATCTTTAATAAAAGTGTAAAACAGACTGAAGGTATTAAATACCTGGACCCGTTTGGCGGATATTAGACCGGTAAAATATTCTGGATTTTCCATTATAGCCTAATAAAGATTTAACAATGAGGAACTATACTACTAAGTCCAATTGATCGTTTAATAACAGTGGCGTGCGGTGAAATATCTAGTGAGGGAAGCGATGGCTAAATAAGTAGTAGAATACATACCCACATGGAAACCAAATGTAGGGTGTTACTGATTATATTTTCTCCACCCCCTTAACTTTTTTACCTTACAAATTAAAGTTATGATTTTTTTACCACTTTGTAGGTACTTAGTTACATTTTATTTTCAAAGGCAAAATTTGCCCACAGAGTGTTACAAAAAAGCATGCATTACTAAAGTTATATATTTTTTAAATGAAACCCCCTATATATTTTCACGCTCTTTAAAAGAGCATTCGAAGTACTTTTCAAAAATACTATATATTACTATATTTCCTTTTACAGATTTTGAAATATTTAACTTCAAAAAACACATTTTTCACATTAACAATATGTTTTGACAACAGCTGAAATTTTATTTTTACTCTTAGGATAATATTTTGTAGGGCAAATTTGTAAGGATTTAAGTAAGTTTCTTTTTTACACGATGGCAAAAAAATTATTGCCCTAACTTATTATTCTTAATAGTTATTGTTAAGACTAAGGAATTAATTTCTTTATTAGTCTCTAATTCAACTGTAAAATGTATTTGTTTGTGCAGGTGATTTATGTGTTCTAAAAATAATTTTAACTTTCTGTAAGTACTAGTGAAATATGCTAATATATCATCAACACACCTATACCAATAAATAAACTTTTTACTAAGAGAATATTCATGACTTTTAGTTTCTAAATGGTATATATATATATATATATATATATATATATATATATATATATATATATATATATATCTCAGTTAAAATTGGACGAAAACGGTGTCCTATTATTAAACCTTCCTTACTTATATACATAGCCCCCCTAAATTCAAAATAATTTTGATCCAAACAGGCCGACAAGGACTCTAAGATATTCTGTTTATAAATTGGATTGACATTATTTTCTGTAAAAAATTCTTCATTTAACGACGATATCATAGCCAGCTTAGATGTCAAGTCTTTATACCCTAGTATTCCCATTCCTAGTATTCCCATCCACGAAGCATTGGACAGGATTGCTATGAACGAGGATTTCCAGGCACATATAATACAACTGTCAGAGCATTGCCTTAAAAATACTTATTTTTCATTTAATGAATAAATGTGTAAACAAACAGATGGTGCTCAAATGGGGTCCTCGCTATTACCAGTAGTGGCAAATTTATTTATGGTGTATTTTGAGAAAGAACTCTTGAGAAAGCAAGTTATGGATTCGTTATGTAGATGACATATTTCTTATATGGCAATATGGTCATAGAGAGCTCGAAAACTGTCTAACTCGTAAATTCAATACATCCCAGAATACAATTTACTCTAGAGCTACAGAGGAAAACAACAAACTTCCATTTTTGGTATATATATATATATATATATATATATATATATATATATATATATATATATATCTGGTGCTTTAAAGAAAAATGGCTACACAAATCGCACTATAGGAAAAGCTATTAATGCACAGGGTTCCCGAACAACGAACATCAAAAATTATGAACCAGGAAGGCAACAAGTAATCTTACCATATGTGAAGGGCATAACAGACAGAATTGGAAGAATTCTTTGAAAACACAACATACAAACATTACATAAGCCCCAAACAAAGATAGGAAAACTACTTGGAAACCCAAAAGACAAAATCAAATTGAAAAACCACGGAGTATACAGCATTCCATGCCAGGACTGTGAAAAGCTGTACGTGGGGCAAACTAACAGGCGAATATCAACAAGAGCAGAAGAGTATAAACTTAGCATCAGAAGCAGACAACCTCGGCCCTATTCCTACATCATCAGGAATCCGGCCACAAAATAAATTTCGATGGGTCTAGGGAGATTGCTAATATAGAGCATTATAAGACCAAAATAATCCGAGAAGCCATAGAAATAGAAAAACGAGGTGATTTAAAAAAAAGGGACGAATCATTAAAACTTCCAACAGTATGGAAGACAATAATCGACAAATCTAAAATCACAAAAAATCAAGCGGAATTAGCGCAACAGCAGCAGCAACATCCAGAAAACATAAATAGTAATCAACGGCCGCTCAGATATAACCTTTCGGCCTTGGGTGGGAAAGCTCGCAGTCGCTAACACTTCAGTCTTTATTCGAACGCGAGAAGGAAAGCTTCGAAAATGCCAAATGTGACTTTGGCGAAACGTCAACAAAACTGTTATTTTCAGAACTACAGTAGTGAACGAATGTACATCCGGAATGAAAACATCGTATTTTTCCATCCGTGAAGGACTGAGAATCAACAACGTAGGTCCCAAACCGGCTTCTTTTTTAAGTTGCTGACGTTACGGTTTTCCAAAATGCCACCCTTTCTTGATCTTGTCAGTTATCTGAGATGCCCCAAAAGATCTAGTCCGTACTCCGTACAAGGGCCCCAGCACGCGTCTGACAGCAGACAATAACATTTTTGAAAGCAGTCTATGTTCCCTTTATAAAGGGTTTAAAAACCTGGATTCCATCGATATTTTGAAATACTCAAAATTTATTCAACCGACAAAATCTAATAAAGCTGCGAAACTGTCTACGTTTCGTCCAATATTTGCGGCTGCACTTTTATCATAAATTTAAACATCAATTGTCAAATCGATGTCGAACTCTGACACTTTATTTTGAACCTTAATACTATGTCTATGCAAACATTTCGCCTTTTACACCTTTTTGCCAGCTGTCAATTTTTTTATATATATTCTTCCTGGGCTAATGCGCAAATTCCTTTCTATTAAGAAAAAAGGGAACGCATTCATTGTACACATTAATTTTTGATAAAGAATTAGAATTTCTTTTCTCATATTTGATAACTCTAAATGGAATTTTTACACCTTATTACCTTTAAATGTAAAAAATATCAGCATCAATCAATCGGGCAAACCCTATTCACGGTAAGCAAATATACTTAAACCTACCTTAAAACCAAAACACCTAAAAGGGACTTTCACTTCAATTACCTGTGGCAAAGTAAAGATTTAACCCTAAACTACCAAAATAATATTAGGCCCACATACAAGTGCTATAATTAAGTTTCCCCATTAGAGGCCCTTCTTTATCGTGTCCTTATATGTATAAATCCCTTTAGAACAAATTGTGTGAAAAGTTGCCCTATGGTCCAAAACCTAATATCACACAGGCGGTAAGTCATAAGTGAAGGAAATTACGTCCTTGAGTTTACGAGATGGAAAATATTTTTTATTTATTATTTTTTACGACCAACCACGCCATCGATACTTCTTCTTCTTTTATACCTTTTGGGCTTTGGGGCATATTCACTTTCGTTGCGTCGGACAGCTAATAAGCCAGTCAAGTAAAACTTTAAAAATTCTGTTAAACTCCGAGGCATAGAAAATCAGAGCTGGAACTATTATAAGAAGAAATAAATTTCCAATTACAATTCTGATTACTTTTTTAATTAGAATTTAAATTAGTAGGTATTAAATTTCATTAAAAAAAACTATTAGTACGAGAAAAAAAAAGCGAAATAATTTGTATCAAAAATATATTAAAAACAGAACATGTTAATTTAAACTCATAAATGTTATAAATCATCAAATCTTTTTTCAAAAACGCAATAAAAAAGGTTCAAAACTGTACAAAGAAGTTGCAGGAATGATTTGCTTTTAATATGTGTAATATAAGTAAATAATAATAATAATAATAGATAAATTAATAGAAACCAGCATACTCCTTTTGATGCATGCATCTGGAACTGGCTTGGAACCCAACATTTGTTGAGAAATTAATTATCAACTTCGATAATAATAATAGTAATAATAATCGTTTTTTATTTCAGAAAGATAGACATAGTTACAATAAAAAAAGCATAATTGGAGCAGTCCGGATAAGGCGAGATTTCTTTTATTAGCTATTCTTGCATCTAACCTAGTTATTACTAACTAATTTAAACAAACAATATAACAAACAAAAATAACAATTAGGCAGCAGCAAGTTGCGAAGAAACGGGTTAACAAAATTATGTATAAATAAAAACGTAAAAGCGAATGTGATTAAAAAACTAAGTAAAACGTAGCACTATTGTAAAGGCAGTAGGTAGAACTTATAGTGGCTCTTAAAAGCGTTGATGCCATAATTATTATATGCAAACAGACAGACAGAAAGACAGATGGAATTGATAAAATATGTTTTTTGGCATCTATGGACGCTAAAACCTGAAAATATGTAAAATCTGAGGGTGATTTTTTCATGATCACAAATATTTTATTTGACCACCATTTTCTTACGCCATCTTGAATTAGTACCACAGTTCTATTAGTTCATCTATATACCCTAATTAGTTATGACACACAATTTGAAATCAGTCTACTAAGTAGTTTTCCAAGATGAATTTTTAAATAGTAGTTGATTCCTACATAATTTTTTTTTTGCAAAATTTCAGATAAATTGGATAAAAGTAGTTTTTCAGTAATCATTTTTGTATCATTTCACTAGGCCGCCATTTTCTTTTGCCATATGAGATTTTTATCAAAATGTTACCAGGTCATCCCCATATGACCCTTCATTTTTAACCAAAATTTGAAGTCAATCGGGTAAGTAGTTTTTTAGCTATGCCGCGAACAGACAGATGTTTATAGTATTAGTGAAGTATTTCCCGATTTAGTTCTGTTATTTAGTTTTGGCAAATTTCTAGTCGTATCCGATAGATACCCAAAATAATTTCACAAAGAAAAATATCAACATAGTTTTAAAAATGTACACCTACTACATAAAAACTCAGTTTCGTCGATAATTTCACCGCAGTTGTACATCAAACTATTTATTTCAGATGCCTGAAATATAAACACATACGTTCTATTTTTGTTAATTTTCTGTATAAAAATATTTTTCATCTAAAGACGAGAATTTTTACTATGTCTAAATAAAAGAGTTATACCCTGCAAACATTATTATTATTATAATTATGTATTTTTCATAACATTATTTACGTATTCTGCAAAAAAATAAATTATGTCCTTTATTATATTTAAAAAGGTTTTATTCCAGGAATGGAATTTTACAGAATATTTAAACATTTTATTAGGCCGCCATTTTGTTTTGGCATACGAGATTCCCGCTAGAAATTACGAGTTTAACATTGTGTTACACTTGATTTTTGTGCAAAATTTCAAGTCAATTGGATCAATAGTTTTTTGGTATTGATTTTTTAATATTTCATTAGGACGCCATTTTGTTCCACCAGAATGGATTTGCACAGTTTGTCCTTATATCGCACTTTATTTTTGGGCAAATTTTGAAGCCTGATCGATAAGTTATTTGTTAATAATGATTCTTTCTTTCATTTTGGGACACCGCCATAGCGGATTTTTACCAAAATGTAAGTATTTCATCTCCTTATTACCCTTACTTTTACACCAAAATGTGAAGTCAATCGAAAAAGTAGTGTTTGAACTATGCCGCGTACACACAAAAAGACGACAGACCGATAGACTGACGGAAATGGAACAACATGCTTTATCTGCAAAAATCTAGGAGGGTGATTTTTTTCACGATACAAGACTTACATTTACGAGGGAAGTAACAGATGAAACAAAACTTATGGGTGAACTAAGAGTAATGCAATTTTTAAGAAGTCAAAATATTCTGCCAAATGATAAACAACTTCTTTACTTCAATTTTAAACTTTTTACTATCATAGATCAAGCCTGCTACTCACTATTCGTTTATTCGTTCATTCGTCCGCATATATTCGATTCGTCAGTTCATATGGACGAACGAATAGGCGAATCAACCAATTGATGAATATCTTATCCACACTATTAATCAATTTTTATTTAATTTGTTGGCAAGCGTTTCAAAGTTCGAAAATACACAAAAAATGGACGAATGGTTCGCCGTGGTCAAAGCCTAGTTGATTATCCGCCCAAAGACGGTATCACCGCGCAACGAATCGAACAAATGAACCGGACCCTCCACACTATGCGGACAAACGAACAAATAGCCGAATCAGCAAATAGTGAGTAGCGGGCTTAACGCATGGTTCGCAGTAGTCAAAGCCTACCTGATTATTCGCCCAAAAGACGGAATCGCCATGCAACGAATCGCCTGGACGAACAGGACCCTCTACACTATGTAGACGACTCAACGAATGGACAAATTAACGAATTGTAGGTAGCGAGCTTTAAAATGGGATCAGAAAAAGTTTCTAGTAGTTTGTTTGTGAACCCTGTCAAATGCCATAGTAGTGAATGAATTGAAATTGCGCTAAATTTGTATGTACTCATATATTTTGAAAACAAAACTTCCTCAAGTAGAGAAATTGGGCTATGTAATAAATTGTCAAAAAAAAATTCCCGAAATGAAAATTTTTAGAAATTGATTTTAAGTGTCTATGCAATTCTTTTGTCAAAAAAATTGAAATTTTAGTTTTTTATAAATGATTTTGTTACTAACAAATCTTTCTCGAATCTGTCATAATTTTTAAAATAAATCTCGTATATATTTATCCCTAGGCCATTAGAAAAGTTAACATGTCCTAAAATATTACTAGTTTATTATTTCAAAACCGTTTTCGTTTAGTCTTTGGCGTATTTGATTTGTATTTATATTGTGCTTCTAGTGGTAAATATTCGTACAGAGATACGTACACATCATGGATATTAAAAAATAATTTTAAATTGATTTTCTGGCAAAATACAAAACTCATTTTAAGAAAGATACTGACGAATTTTTTGAACTAAGTTACTAAAAAAAATTTAATTTTTTTATTAACGTTTCAAAAATTTAGACAATTTAAATGGAACGCCCTTTATATTATTATGTTTTCAGATTCCCCCCTTTTTGGCCATTTACCCAATATAGGTTTTGTGGGTCCATATAGAGTCTTTTAAGATTTATGGTCACTTTTCGAAATATTAGAGGTGGACATCTCAATATATTGCGGCAACATATTGAAAAGTGTTCTTCTTTCAACATGAATTTTTTTTATTTATTCATACCAGCATGGATGGGTCGAAAAATTTTAAAACTTAAAAATAAAAATTATACCTAATAAAGAATCAAGACTTTCACAAATACAAATGATAGTATTACAATGATCTAATTATGAAAACGGGTGGTTATTACGAAATTATCGATATGATTGATGGGTTAGGAGCAATTGAGAGGAATTGTTTGTCAGCGATAAGAATATATCACGAAACGTATCCTGATAGAAGACGAACACGAGAAGTGCTTTTGAAAGATTATGCAACCATTTTGATGAGACAGGAAATATAGAATACACGAAAACTGATCGAGCCAAACCTGTCGTAAACTAGTTAAGACAACTAGGACTTCCAGCTGTCTTTACAAGCTAGAACTCAGCTAGGACAACTTAACAACTAGTTTATAAACTAGTTGTTAAGTTGCCCTAGCTAGTTTAAGCTAGTTGTTAAGTTGCCCGCCCTAAAATATTAACAATACCAAGTAACAAATCATATAAAACAGCAAAAACTACTTAATTTCCCGTCTCATCAAACCGTTACATAAGTCTTTCAAACGCGCTTCTGTGTGGTTGTCTTTTATCAGGATATTTTTCCTGATATATTCTCGTCACAATTCTTTTAACTTGATCCTAAGACATAAATCATATTAATCATTTCTTGTCTATTAAAATTCGTCTTTGCGTCTTACAATAGAAACTGTATTTAGTTTTTAATACAAAACTCAAGTACCAGCATTACTTGATAATTCAAGTTTGTATTTTTGACAGTTTAATTTCATTTGTAAAAATAAGGACCATTAGATTTTTGTGATTGGGCACAATAACAAATTCAAAGAGAGTCAAGATTTGCTGACTTTTTTGTGCTGTTTACTGACGAAGCAACAGTTCACAAAAATAAAAATGTTAATAGATATAATTTTCATTATAACGCTACTGAAAAACCTCATTTTACTCGCACATTATGAAAGAAGACCACATATGGAAGTTTTTACCATGCTAAAATGATTTATACTACCGAATTAAAAAAAATACAGGAAGTCCAATGTACCTCTGATTTTTTCGAAAAGTGGCTATAAATCTTGAATGACTGTTTAGACCTTATATTGGGTGAATGGCTAAAACGGGATGAATCTGAAAATAAAACAATACACAGGTTGTTCTATTTAAAAAAATGTAAGTTTGGTTTGTGGCAAACTTATCATCAACCCTGTATAATCGAAAATAATTTAGGTTATAGCTCTCAGCAGTTTCTACGACTTTCGCATAATTTTTTTTTAATTCCTAGAATAACCGAGATATTAGACTTGAACGCACTGTTGGACCACCCAGTATGTTAAAATTGATTTATTAATTATTAAGCACGCAGACGAGATCGCGCAAACAAATATTAGAGTTCTTCACACCGATACGATGTCACAAATGATGGCCTAGCTTGTATTGTATGAGTATTTTGTCATGATATATGCTTCAAAAAAATAACTAATATAATTTAGATAAAACAGCTCAAATTTATAATATACCTACTGAATATGTTGAAATTTTTCGTTCACCAGTATAACTTAATCGGCGATTTTTCAAAAGAAGAAAAGTTTTTCGGTATAGTAAAAAAAATTGCTATTTTATGTTTTATACAGTTTAGAAATATTAAATATTTTAGTCAATTTTACATTGAAAGTCTATTGAATTATATACACACAAAAGAATAACACCCGTTCAAATCTACTATATCTATCTATATCTATATTTCACAACCTCATTAAACATTTTCTGAACAATTCTCCCCCAAATACAACGTAGTTGTCTCAAATTTTCTTTACACCACAAATCACAAATAGATGGCTATGACTTTAAAAAAACACGTGATAAGGTGAGCGCGCAGTGGGACCAGAGGCAGCCATTTATATTATTTGTCAAACATTAGCTGAAATGTTATTAAACATACTTTAGGTAGTTTTTCGAGCAGTGTATTCTCAAACTTTTGTATTTTTGTGTCTTATAGAGACTAGTTGAATGTGTTGTGCTACAGACAACAAGGGCATTTAATGGTATTTCTAATAAAAGGTAATTGTTTGTGCAAAATTATTCATACCAGATATGAGGGAACATTGCAACTTATTGTTTCAATATTTCTAGGCATTCACTGTATTCACATATTAAATTAGGACAATTTAAAAAAAACTTTTTGGGCTTAGTAATCAGATTAGCGACAAGACATGTACTAATAATATTATTGCATGAAAAAAGTACCTATTCTGCTCTAGTTTTACTATATAAGTACCGATCAAAATATAATATTCTCGTAATATGATATTTATATGGGTGAATGAGTGCATGAGTACTTAATATTAGAAAAAATTTGAATATTTTGTTTTTGTTATCGGACTGATTTTGGACAAAGACAGATAATGCTTTAAATGGACGATCCATCCAATGTAAAATTAATTAAGAGATTTTCCGCGTAGCACAACGCTTCGCACAACGCCCAGAGTTGTTTAAGGCTGGTTAAATTCCTTTACATATAACCATCATTTTTGTATTGCACTTCTAAACAAGTAGACGCTTATGACAACACTAAACCACATATGTTGCGTGCATTCTAATCTGCGACACAAGCAGTTAATACAGTTAATTTATTTGTATCTGATGGACTGTCTATTCGAAGTATACTCTCTCTTTCCTTTGGATAACTTTGATACTATTTCTCTTTTGTTTATAGTTTCCGGATGTCGTTTTTTGATTGAAGCGAATTTAAAGACACTTTTGTTGAATTGGGGGGAGTAATCCTGTACATATACTTCTTAATAAAATATACAATACCGGAGCAGTTCTAGTCATTTTATGACTTTGGTATTTTTATTTCCGAGGTCTTTCCCATGTACAGGGTGTGATAAAAATGTTACCATGATTTACTCAAAAATATATTTGTTGATAATATATAGTAGGTACAGATATTTTGCAACTATAAATACACATTTATACTAGTTTGTTCTTTTTGTGTTGTATTTTTAATAGTTCATTTTAATGTTTTCTCTTCTTTAAACATTGATTCGTAGGTAAACATGTATTAATATTATAGCACTTAAAACATGCAACAGAATACCTGTTATACAGTTGTAATAGAAATATATTTCAAATACCCACCCACTTAAATGATTTAGAAAGAAGATAGGTACCATTCTGATCTAGGAATTATGTGCAATCGAGTTATTCAAAAGTATTAAATTATAATTAATATATTTAATGAATATTTAAAATTACGAAATAATATTAAAAATACTAAAATACGATTAAAAATTGAGAATAATAAAAATTATTAAATTGAAATAAAAAAGATATTTAAAAAAAGAATATCTACTTTTCTTTTATGTTTAGTTATAGTTTTAATAATGATTTCCTTTAGAAAAATTAACATTATGTTATTAATTGATCAATATCCTGCCAAACAATGGTTTTATACTAACTAAGATGGTAACTAATTTGATGTTTCGAGTTAAAATATATGAAAACGGGCCTCATCACTTCTTTTACGGGTGAAGTAAATATAGAGGTTTTGTTTTATGGATAAACAAGTTGTGTTTTGCTTTTTGGAAAGACCAATATGGTTAGTTATATTATGAAAATGGGCCTTAAATTCAAAAATTAAAAGTTTGTTAGAGAAATTCAATATGAATAGATACAATTTTAAATCATTCTAAATCCCATTTAGTTCAAAATTTTACAAAAAATTAAAATATATGTTTTGAAAAATTCAGAAACAATTTTTAGATGATATTTTTGAAACCAAATGATCAAGGAATTCTGTTAAAATCACATTTAGTTGAAAATATATTGTAAAAAACTCTTCACGAGTGGAATTTTAAAAAATCTATAAATCTGCTATTGGATAATTACTTTTGAAGGCCATTGAAAAAAGAATTGGCTTAAAATCTCATTAAGTGGAAGAGATATTGTAAAAAAGTAAGAAATTCAGTGCATTTCTAAAATATATCGGCGAAGGGATTGTTATAAACTCTCGTTTAGTTGCTGAGACAATGTAAATAAAGTAAAAACACATTTCACTCTCTTAGGGGTGGTATTTCGAAAAATCTAGAAATACATTTTAGATAAAATTTTAGATAATTATGTTTGAAAGCTGTTGTAAAAAAAGTTTCTTTGTTTGTAGAAAATTATTTTTGAAAGCTATCAACAAAATAATCGTTCTAAAATCTCATTTAGTTGCAGATGTATAGAAAAAAGTAAAAACAAATTTTACCTCTTTTTAGCTTCCTAGCCAGTTTTGAAAAATTGCAAAAAGAAGGTCCATGCCAAATTTGAACATTTTATCTTTTATGGCATTTTATTATATTTTTTTTATTATTTTTTACCCTTTTCCACTTTTTTAGGGGTGAAATTTGGAAAAAATCAGATACCGATTCTTAAATAATTATTTGTGAAAGTGATTAACGAATGAATCGTCTTAAAACTTCATTTACTTGAATACATATTGTAAAAACCTGAAATACATTTTAATCCTTTTCAAATTATAAGGAGCAAGTTTAAAAAAAAATCCCTTATCTGGCACCTACAACATAACACATCAAATTTTAAAGTTTTATTTTTAACGGTACATATTAATTTGAAAAAGGCAAAAATTAATTTTTAGATTATTATTTTTGAAAGTCATTGACGAAAGAAGTGTTTTAAAACCTTATTTAGTAAAAAATAAAAATAAATCTAGTTATGAATCCCTCATATACAGAAGAAAGCATCTACATCCATGCTATGTTTGACATCACTTACTAACCTGTTTATTACAATTGTTATAATTACGTATATCTTATAAATATAATTTAAATTCGAATATTTTTAAAGCAAGAAGAGATTTTGAGATGCTATGTTTTGTAAATTTAACCTCTTTTTTTTTAAATAACAAAGTTAAAGAAAAAATAAAGAAACCTGTTTGGAAAAAATGTTCAGAACTCCTTAAAACCTAAATAAAGACTTTTAAATTTAAATTCGTTGTGGGGGTGTGGAAATATACGTACATGACCTTTAGGATATCTAGGTTTTTAACTAATCTAAATATATTTTTTAAATACCCTGTTATTTTTTTGCGTAGTGAAGATCCGAGTACAGACCCTTCAGACTATAAAAAAAATTAAAATCTAAGGGCTCTTTAGTAAGAAAACCTTACATCAAACGGCTAATAAAAAGTTACAGCTTAATATGTAAGAAATATCTAATTGTTCCAATAAAAAAAACACATCTCAAAAAATATTATAACATTTAAAAAAACGTTTCGGACGGACAAATAAAATATGGGAAAACTTGCAGTTTTACTTAATACCCTGTATAAATAACTTTTAAGCTTAGGTAACTTTTTCGCCTAAAATCTGTTATTGTCAATAACATTTGCAAGACATATCTAAAAACCGCATTTCAATGTGTCTACTCGTTTTAAAAATATTCAAAATTTAATTTTACTTAAAATTCTTTTCTCCAGAAGTTTATACTAACTTTACAAAATTAGTCTTGTCAAAAGTTTATCCTGACGTCGCGTCGGCAAGGCACACCTCAAATAAGTCACAGTTTTCTTTAAAAACGAAAGATGTGTTTACCTAATTTCTTAACTTAGGACAAACAAAATGTAAATTTTGTTTGTCCTTCCTATATCTTGAAGTAAAAATACCAGCTTTTAACCCGCCCAATTGTGTTTGTCTAAAGAGGTACCGCTTCTACGAAGGTTCAAAAACTAACACGTGCACCCAACATTTCAAAAAAAAATTCTCAAAATCAGTCTTACTAACGATCTATATATATATATATATATATATATATATATATATATATATATATATATATATATATATATATATATATATATATATATATATATATATATATATATATATATATATATATATATATATATATATATGTTGATTTTTACTCCTTCACGGATGGAAAAATACAATGTGTTTTCATTCCGGGTGTACATCCGTTTACTACTGTCGTTCTGAAAAGAACAGTTTTGCTGACGTTTCGCCAAAATCACATTTGGCATTTTCGAAGCTTTCTTTCTCGCGTCCGAATAGAGACAGTCTCTATTCGGACGCGAGAAAGAAAGCTTATATATATATATATATATATATATATATATATATATATATATATATATATATATATATATATATATATATATATATATATATATATATATATATATATATATATATATATATATATATATATATATATATATATATATTATATATATATATATATATATATATATATATATATACAATATATAAATATATAATTAAATTTAAATCTAGTTAGGATTTTTTTAAATATGTTATAAGAATTACTCAACACAGATCGCAATGTCCAGAGTCAAACATCCAAAAAATGTATAAAAGAAAACATAAATAAAATTAAATCTCATACATCAAAAATTAATAACGATGTCAGTCATAATCCACATAAACTGGGTTAAATATATCTCCATTACAAATCTCCTGGAGTATGTTATCAAAACTTTGAGTCCTAATTTTGCCCTACCTTTAGAAAGACCAGAAGACTCACCATTTCTTGAAATTATCTATAGCATAGAAAACCCATTAACTAAAGTAAATATTTCTACAACAGACGAAATGCGAAGTGTCTTAATATTATTTGTTATTTTAAAAACAAAAATTTTTTCAGTGAAAAAAAATTAGCCTCAAATATCAAGGAAACAAAAAACAATTAAAGGAAAATCAAAATTTAGTCGTCCTTTTAAACTTGACAAATCAGATAAAACCGTAATTATGGAATCCTCTCAACACTTATTAAGTAATCAAAAATGATCCTACTGATATATACAAACAAATATTACAATTTACCACCGAAACGGAAATCGACAATAAAATACATTTTTAGATATGACTCTATATATGACTATATAACATAAGTAATAAAATAAGAACGAAATGGTTTACTAAAAAAACATGGACACCCAGGTAAGTAAACTACTTATCACAAAATCCTTTTTCTAAAAAAAATCGTCTATTGGTCTGGCTGCCAAGGCAATACAGTTTCCGATATTGAATATCGCCAAAGGGCTATAAACAAAGCTAAATATGCACAAGAAGTAAACAACGATCCGAAATATTTAATTAATTCAATTTTCAAGCAAATAATTTTATATCAACAATAGTTTCTTTCCATATATACGAGATTTGACAAAACAAATTAAAGGCGTTTTTTTCTAAACACGATATAAATATGGCCTATAAAAGTCATAACTTGCTATATAACTCTTTTATAAAATTAAAATCAAAAACCTCAAAAGATAAACAATCCACATCGTGTACTAGATACCGTGTAACGGGGTAAAAAAATCTGCTCTCACAAAACATGAAACCAAAAAAAAACACAATTTTGATTTCAGCAATACAAAAAATTTATTATAATTTAATATAGAAATACAAAAATAATCAATATACTAAATGTAAGAAAATAATAATAATAATACGAATAGCTAATTCTGTAATTCTATCCACCCGTATACGTATATTTGAGAACATTAACCAAAAAAAAGCATGGGCGAGGAAAGGAAAAAAAAGCATATTTCAGTGATATTGGATATCAAATAGTAGGCTTCATACCTTTGACACTATCCGAGCTCTAAGCGTTTTGTACATATATTTTCAAACGTGATGTTCTATGTGTTTTTAATTAAAGTGTGTTTTATGTTTTGTTTTATACATTTTTGAATATTTGGCCCTGGAGTGGTGAGTAATTCTTATAACATATTTTTTAAAAAATTGATCTAGACTGAAATGTTGTAGTTTGGTAGTCAGGAATTAAGTACAAGGGAGTCTAGGGGGGGGAAATGGTACGATTATTAAGAAAAAGATATTTGGGATTTTTTTAATGAAATTTTGATTCTCTATTCTTACTCAACATCATCAAGAACCCAATTATACCAAATTTCAATAAAATAAGACAATAGTCTTGAGAAATACGTTAGAGAAAGTAAGATAGATTCGCTTTTAAATGTTCTATTTTGACTTTTTAGAATTCATTCTGGGAATGAAATTAATTATTATAAAAGAAAATTTCGACAACTTAGAAGCGTCTATAGAAAATATAGTTAATCGGCAACATCGCGATAACGCAGCACCGTTTCGTCAGAAACTTCACCCGGTTTGCGAGTCTTGAGTAGTTCCCCGTCGCCTGAAATCTTAAATGAAATACGTAGTGTTGTTTGGGTATTTTGTATTGGTTAAAAGCAGAAACGAATTTCTAAGCAAGTGGCACTTTAATGTTAATTTTTTTAAAGGCAATGGGTTTAAATATAGCTAAATTTTGCTATATATATATATATATATATATATATATATATATATATATATATATATATATATATAAATATATCGTGGCCCATTTAAAAGCGGAACACCCTATTATCTCAGGAATTCACTGCCAGGTTTGTTTCAAATTTTCGTGATCAGTATAGATTTAAAATATGACTTTTTTAACATATTCAACTTTGACATCGCTCATTGGTGTGCGAGCCTAGAGGGGGAAATGATACGATTTTTAAGAAAAAGATATTAGCGATTTTTTTAACGAAATTTTGATTCGCGATTCTTACTCAGCATCATCAAGAACCCCCTTATCACAAATTTCAACAAAATAAGTCATTATCTTTGGACAATAGGAGCTTTCAAAAATTGCATTTTTTTTTCACTTCAAAGGCAGAAAACTCTTAAACCATTGTCTGGATCAAAAAATACTATTTTACATTTTTTTATTATTTTAACGATCTTTATTGAATTTTAGTAAAAAAATTGCTTTAGAACATTTTTTATTTTTATAATTGTAATAAAAATAATTAAGGAACACAATAGCAGACCTGAAGAACTCGAACATATTTTAGAGTACTTCTTAGAATAGAACTTTCTAAATTCGATAACGATGGTTAAAATAATAAAAAAATGTAAAATAGTGTTTCTCGATCAAAACAATGGTTTAAGAGATTTCTACCTTTGAAATTTTAATGTGAATGTAAAACTGTAAATGGTTTAGTGTTCCTGATTCCGGCGAATATTAGATACAGATCTAGTTGCTTCAAATTTTCTTATTAATTTAGCCACATACTTATGGTTAATATTTTTGACTGAATGTAATGGGCAGTATAATGTTTCCGTTTTGATAATAAAGTTTCGTTATTTTGACCCTTTCTTGAATTTAATTTATCAATACTTGATATTATTCAATTATTCAAATAACTTCAAAATGGTTGAAGAAGGTATAAACTCTATTATACAAAAGTTACTAAAAACTTCCTGGAGAATCCAAAAATAGAAAAAAAATTGGGGGTTTCCATTTAAAAATGTCAAGTGTAATGCGATATCTTATTTTTGGAACACCCTGTATTATACAATCATACATGAAAAGACGCCCCCTAAAAATCAAAATTGACGTGTCCAACTGTATATATATATATATACATATAGGGTGGGACCTTTTATATATATATATATATATATATATATATATATATATATATATATATATATATACATATATATATATATATATATATATATATATATATATATATATATATACAGTGTGACCCATTTAAAATGGAACACCCTTTTATGTCAGGAATTAACTACAAGGGAGTCTAGAGGGGGGAAAATGGTACGATTATTAAGAAAAAGATATTAGGGATTTTTTTAATGAAATTTTGATTCTCTATTCTTACTCAACATCATCAAGAACCCAATTATACCACCATTCAATAAAATAAGACAATAGTCTTGAGAAATACGAGCTTTAAAAAAATGCATTTTTTTTTCATTTCAAAGGTAGAAATCTCTTAAACCATTGTTTTGATCGAGAAACACTATTTTATATTTTTTTATTATTTTAACCATCGTTATCGAATTTAGAAAGTTCTATTCTAAGAAGTACTCTAAAATATGTTCGAGTTCTTCAGGTCTGCTATTGTGTTCCTTAATTATTTTTATTACAATTATAAAAATAAAAAATGTTCTAAAGCAATTTTTTTACTAAAATTCAATAAAGATCGTTAAAATAATAAAAAAATGTAAAATAGTATTTTTTGATCCAGACAATGGTTTAAGAGTTTTCTGCCTTTGAAGTAAAAAAAAAATGCAATTTTTGAAAGCTCCTATTGTCCAAAGATAATGACTTATTTTGTTGAAATTTGTGATAAGGGGGTTCTTGATGATGCTGAGTAAGAATCGCGAATCAAAATTTCGTTAAAAAAATCGCTAATATCTTTTTCTTAAAAATCGTATCATTTCCCTCTCTAGGCTCGCACACCAATGAGCGATGTCAAAGTTGAATATGTTAAAAAAGTCATATTTTAAATCTATACTGATCACGAAAATTTGAAACAAACCTGGCAGTGAATTCCTGAGATAATAGGGTGTTCCGCTTTTAAATGGGCCACGATATATTTATATATATATATATATATATATATATATATATATACAGCAAAATTTAGCTATATTTAAACCCATTGCCTTTAAAAAAATTAACATTAAAGTGCCACTTGCTTAGAAATTCGTTTCTGCTTTTAACCAATACAAAATACCCAAACAACAATACGTATTTCATTTAAGATTTCAGGCGACGGGGAACTACTCAAGACTCGCAAACCGGGTGAAGTTTCTGACGAAACGGTGCTGCGTTATCGCGATGTTGCCGATTAACTATATTTCCTATAGACGCTTCTAAGTTGTCGAAATTTTCTTTTATAATAATTAATTTCATTCCCAGAATGAATTCTAAAAAGTCAAAATAGAACATTTAAAAGCGAATCTATCTTACTTTCTCTAACGTATTTCTCAAGACTATTGTCTTATTTTATTGAAATTTGGTATAATTGGGTTCTTGATGATGTTGAGTAAGAATAGAGAATCAAAATTTCATTAAAAAAATCCCAAATATCTTTTTCTTAATAATCGTACCATTTCCCCCCCTCTAGACTCCCTTGTACTTAATTCCTGACTACCAAACTACAACATTTCAGTCTAGATCAATTTTTTAAAAAATATGTTATAAGAATTACTCACCACTCCAGGGCCAAATATTCAAAAATGTATAAAACAAAACATAAAACACACTTTAATTAAAAACACATAGAACATCACGTTTGAAAATATATGTACAAAACGCTTAGAGCTCGGATAGTGTCAAAGGTATGAAGCCTACTATTTGATATCCAATATCACTGAAATATGCTTTTTTTTCCTTTCCTCGCCCATGCTTTTTTTTGGTTAATGTTCTCAAATATACGTATACGGGTGGATAGAATTACAGAATTAGCTATTCGTATTATTATTATTATTTTCTTACATTTAGTATATAGATTATTTTTGTATTTCTATATTAAATTATAATAAATTTTTTGTATTGCTGAAATCAAAATTGTGTTTTTTTTGGTTTCATGTTTTGTGAGAGCAGATTTTTTTACCCCGTTACACGGTATCTAGTACACGATGTGGATTGTTTATCTTTTGAGGTTTTTGATTTTAATTTTATAAAAGAGTTATATAGCAAGTTATGACTTTTATAGGCCATATTTATATCGTGTTTAGAAAAAAACGCCTTTAATTTGTTTTGTCAAATCTCGTATATATGGAAAGAAACTATTGTTGATATAAAATTATTTGCTTGAAAATTGAATTAATTAAATATTTCGGATCGTTGTTTACTTCTTGTGCATATTTAGCTTTGTTTATAGCCCTTTGGCGATATTCAATATCGGAAACTGTATTGCCTTGGCAGCCAGACCAATAGACGATTTTTTTTAGAAAAAGGATTTTGTGATAAGTAGTTTACTTACCTGGGTGTCCATGTTTTTTTAGTAAACCATTTCGTTCTTATTTTATTACTTATGTTATATAGTCATATATAGAGTCATATCTAAAAATGTATTTTATTGTCGATTTCCGTTTCGGTGGTAAATTGTAATATTTGTTTGTATATATCAGTAGGATCATTTTTGATTACTTAATAAGTGTTGAGAGGATTCCATAATTACGGTTTTATCTGATTTGTCAAGTTTAAAAGGACGACTAAATTTTGATTTTCCTTTAATTGTTTTTTGTTTCCTTGATATTTGAGGCTAATTTTTTTTCACTGAAAAAATTTTTGTTTTACATTTTTTTTATTATTTTACCCATCTGCTATTGTGTTCCTTAATTATTTTTATTACAATTATAAATATAAAAAAATGTTGTCCTAAAGCAATTTTTTTACTAAAATTCAATAAAGATCAATAAAATAATAAAAAAATGTAAAATAGTATTTTTGGATCAAGACAATGGTTTAAGAGTTTTCTGCCTATGAAATGACAAAAAATGCATTTTTCGAAAGCTCCTATTGCCCAAAACTAATGAATTATTTTGTTGAAATTTGTTATAAGGCGGTTCTTGATGATGCTAAATAAGAATCGAGAATCAAAATTTCCTTAAAAAAAATGCTAATATCTTTTTCTTAAAAATCGTATCATTTCCCTCCTCTAGGCTCGCACACCAATGAGCGTTGTCAAAGTTGTATATGTTAGAAAAGTTATATTTTAAATCTATACAGATCGCGAAAATTTGAAACCATCCTGGCAGTTAATTCCTGAGATAATAGGGTGTTCTGCTTTTAAATGGGCCACGATATATTTATACGTATATATATATATATATATATATATATATATATATATATATATATATATATATATATATATATATATATATATATATATATATATATATATATATATATATATATATATATATATATATATATATATATATATATATATATATATATATATATATATATATATATATATATATATATATATATATATATATATATATATATATATATATATATATATATATATATATATATATATATATATATATATATATATATATATATATATATATATATATATATATATATATATATATATATATATATATATATATATATATATATATATATATATATATATATATATATATATATATATATATATATATATATATATATATATATATATATATATATATATATATATATATATATATATATATATATATATATATATATATATATATATATATATATATATATATATATATATATATATATATATATATATATATATATATATATATATATATATATATATATATATATATATATATATATATATATATATATATATATATATATATATATATATATATATATATATATATATATATATATATATATATATATATATATATATATATATATATATATATATATATATATATATATATATATATATACATATATATATATATATATATATATATATATATATATATATATATATATATATATATATATATATATATATATATATATATATATATATATATATATATATATATATATATATATATATAAAAAATAACATTAGAGTGCCACTTGCTTAGAAACTCGTTTCTACTTTTGGCAGTTCCGGCTGCTTTTATCTTTCGTATATTAAAATGTTCTGATATATCTCTTACACTAAGTTTCTTGTTTCTTCTTTCTAATTGTATACCTCCACATGTCGATTTTCTCTTTCAGAGTCAACATTCGGCGTTTTCCGGAAATTTTTGTTGATATTGTATGTAAACCGTCAATTATTATTATATTATAAAATACCCAAACAACAATACATATTTCATTTAAGATTTCTGACGACGGGGAACTACTCACGACTCGCAAACGGAGGAAGTTTCTGACCAAACTGTGCTGCGTTATCGCAATGTTGCCAATTAACTATATTTTCTATAGACGCTTCTAAGTAGTCGAAATTTTCTTTTAGAATAATTAATTTCATTCCCAGAATGAATTCTAAAAAAGTCAAAATAGAACATTTAAAAGCGAATCTATCTTACTTTCTCTAACAAAGAAAGGATTAGTTACGAGGGCAAAATACTTTTTAAACTATTTAAATACTTTTATGACGGAGTCAGGAGGGGGAAGCAAGGATAATGCGGATTTTTAGACAAGTGGTTATTTCTACATCTAACGTTATGAGTAAAAATTAACCATACTTTAACACCTATTTTTTTTTAACAAGAGGATATATTAGTAAGAAATATATTGGAGTGTAAACTTGGGAACTATTTTGTGTCTAATTAAGAAATCATGGTTCTTGGGATTAGACCGTGTCAAAATGGAGTCACTTTCCGACGTTTCGCCTTCGACTGCACGAGGCATCTTCAGGGATCTTCACTTTACGAGATCGGAACACCGAATGAGCTCGGAGAGACCCAGGCCGGCTATTTATAGTCGACCTGTGTTTACCGTGTGTGACTCGGTGTAACGATCGGCTTGCACGTATGATGTAGACTGAAGTCCGTATCTCTATTAAAATTGTTAGGATGCTTATAAATTTCAATAGATTCTCTAATTTGCAAACCGATGCAAAAACTTTGGTTTCTTTTACATTTATGACATGCTCAGTAGAATGTTGGTGTTCAGATACAGCAGATTGTATAATTTGTTTCTTTATGATACATCGTTGATGTTCCTTAAGGCTAGTCGATATGGATCGTCCAGTTTCTCTAATATAAACATCACCACAGGAACAAAGAATTGCATATACTCCTTCCGTTTGAAAAGGAATAATGTCCTTTGGCGATCTCAAACATTGTCCAATTTTCTTGTGTGTGTTGAAGATTTTACGTATGTTGGACCGGCGATGTAACCTTGCAATCTTGTCTGTGGTTCCGTGTATAAATGGAAGAACTACATTTCATATCGGTAATTCCTTGTTAGTATCATTTCGTGGAGTAGGATTATTATATTTTCTAATTGATCGTCTAATATTATCAGTGCAATATCCATTCCCTCTTAAAGCTTGAGTCAGTTTCTCTGTTTGCGATTGTAAAGAATTTTGGTCACAAATCGCGAGAGCTCTGTAAACCAATGAATTAATGACTGATTGCTTTTGTGCTGGATGGTGATGGGAATTTGCATTTAAGTACCTATTCGTATGCGTTGGTTTTCTATATACAGAGTGTCCTAAGGAACCATCCTCTTTCCTTTGTACAAGAACATTTAGAAAGGGAATCGTGCCTTCTGATTCAATTCTAATTTTAATAGAGATACGGGCTTCAGTCTGCATCATACGTCCAAATAGATCGTTACACCGAATCACGCTTCGGTAAACACAGGTCGACTACAAATAGCCGGCCTGGGTCTCTCCGAGCTCATTCAGTGTTCCGATCTCGTGAAGTGAAGATCCCTGAAGATGCCTCGTGCAATGGAAGGCAAAACGTCGGAAAGTGATTCCATTTTGACACGGTCTAATCTCAAGAATCATGATTTCTTAATTGACCACAGCCGTGAAAGCTTTCGTTCTTTGTTTCTAATATTTAACTTTTTACTTCCCTCGCAAAAGGAAAGTATTGTAATCGTAAAAAAATCATCCACAGATTTTTTCAGATCTTACACGTTTTCTCAATTCTGTCGGTCTGTCTGTCTGTTCGTCGGTCTGTCTGTCTGTTCGTGGCATAGCTAAAATACTACTTACCCGATTGACTTCAAATTTTGGTCAAAAATTAAGGGTCGTCTGGGGATGACCTGGTAATATTTTGGTAAAAATCATATATGGCAAAACAAAACGACGGCCTAGTGAAATGTTAAAAAAAAATATTACTAACAAACTACTTATTTAATTTATCTCAAATTTTGCACAATAATCAAGTATTATGTACGAATCAACTGGTAAAATTTTGAGGCGAATCCAAGATGGCAAAACAAAATGGCTGTTGAATAAAATATTTAAACAATCAGTCTGAAAAAACTACGTAATGGACTGTTGTGTGCCATAACTAATTGTGGTATAGAGATGAACTAGTAAAACTGTGGTACTAATGGCGGAACAAATACAATATTTGTAACTGGGAAAAAAAACTTCCTCTCTGGTTTTTACATATTTTCAAGTTTTAGCGTCCCTAGATAAATATTAAAAAAATATTTTTATCAATTCCGCTGGTGTGTCTGCCAGTTCTCGGCATAGCTTAAACACAACTCATCAGAGTGTCTTCAAATTTTAGTCAAAAATTAAGGATCATATTGGTAAAAATCCAATATGTCGGAACAAGAAGGAGGCCTAGTGAAACATAAAAAAATTATTACTAAAAAAAACTAATTACCCAATTTCCTCAAATTTTGCAGAAAAGCAATTGTTACATAGGAATGAATAGACTGGTAACATTTTTTTGTGTGGATATAAGTTGGCAGCCTAAAAAAATTTAAAAAATCGGCCTGAAAAAAGCTACTCATTAGATTAATTTCAAATTTTGTGCAAGCATTAATGTGATATAGAGCTAGCTTGGCAAAGCTGTGGTACGAATTCAAGATGGCGGAACAAAATGACAGCCAAATAATTTGTTTTTTTTTTTGTTCAACGTAAAAAAGTTGTTAGGGATAACGGGTACGAATTCAACATGAGGTAACAAAATGGCGGTGTGTGTCAACATAAAATCTTCTTATTGAATTTGTTTTAAGGTACGTCCAAAAATCAAGTGTGACATAGGTAGAAACTGGTAAAATATTGGTAGGAATCCAATAGGATGGAACAAATTGGCGCCCAATAAAAATGTTTGAAAAGATAGTATATATGTGTTACTAAATGACTATGTACTGAACTAAATTGAGACACACGTCAATATTCTTAATGAAAGAAAAGATTCATAACCAGGGAAGTTCCGGATAAAGGAAATTTACCGATTTTTATAAATAAGTCTTGGTCTTAGATGAACTGAAAATCACCTCAATTAATCTTAGACTAAATAATAGCAATACCTAGACATATATAATTTTGTTATAATTATTTTAGAAAACTTATCTACTAAAATAAATAGTAATTTACTGGTGTAGTATATAGGTGTATCATCTGATTGATTACAAACCATTAACGTAATAAATAAAAATGAAAATTGACAATATAGCAAATTTAATTAATTCTTAAGACAAGTAATCCTTTTAACGTCAAATATGAGGGAGATAAGCAGACTAGAAAAATTGATCGCTGTGATAATTTAGACAGATTAAACACGTGCCGAGTATAGAAGAGATTTCTTAACTTCGATGTTCTTTATTCGGTAAAATCATTTTATTAAAATATTAGATTTCTACTTCTGGCCTTGGTATCATCTGCTACTTGATCCTTGCATTCTAATTAATTTCTCTGTGCCTGCAATATTCAGTATCATTTCCCTAGGTGTTTTGGAACTTATATTAAATAAGTTTTGATTTCAGTATCAAATGCTTTACATTTTTATATTTTAGCATAGAAAATGCAGGAAAATTAATACCAAAACCATATTGAAGTAATAATACTTTTGCGATGCAGTGCTCAGTTGTCAACAAGTTATTTCTATTTTAAGTATATGGGCATATCCACCAAACTTTAAACCTTATATGTCATTAGTTGATTGATTTTTTTAAATATTTGATATACATTTTTCTGATAGCTAAAGATACCTTTCTAGAAGATCAAGATTATTTTAATTAAAAGCTTATTTAAGATATAAAATTATGTCGAATAACTTAATTGTCGAGTTGAGGTCGAGTCTGTCACAACATTTTCAAGGCCGTTCTGATAAATATACGTAAAACCCATGCGTTTTAATCATGGGGATTATGTTTTTGTAAAGACACAAACATTATCAGTATATATATATATATATATATATATATATATATATATATATATATATATATATATATATATATATATATATCTATATATATATATATATATATATATATATATATATATATATATATATATATATACTTATAAAAAATCTTTCTTGGGAATAGTGTTCACAATATAACACATCATTGATGTTGGATAATTTTATTTTTAAAAACGTTTCGACCATTTTATGGCCTTCATCAGTTATCTAAAATAAAATAAAGTGACTGCCTTGGGAGTTTAGTGTTATCCATTATCATTTTTAATTCTAAAATTCTGTGAAGATACATATATAGAAACTTTAAAAGTTTGAAATAGTGATTTTTTTCGCCTTACCTTAATGTATTTAAGACCCATTATCGCCTTTCTCAAAAAAAGTCCGTAGTTATAGGTTTAGCTGATAGAGCTCTAAAACTAAGTGATCCAATTTATCAAGAAAAGGCAATTAAAAAAGCCAAAGAAATTGCAAAACAGCTACCGCATATAACTCATTAACACTCTTTTTAACTCACGCATAAAGAAAATACACACTCCGTACACACAACAAAAAAGTAAAAATGAGAATAATTTTTTGTCACTTCCATATATACAGGGGCTTTTTGAAAATGTTCAATCTATTTTCAAAAAACGAGACATAACTGTTCGTCACAAGGGTTACAATCTTTTGAAAAAAAATTTACCTCATTAAAAAGTAAAACGAATAAAAACAAAAAACTCACGTTATATACCAAATACCATGTATGGATTGTCCAAGTATCTACATTGGTTAGACATCAAAATATCTGCAAAACCGGTTAAATGGGCACAAATTTGACAAAAAAAAACACAACAGCTTTAAGTAAACATGAAAATCAAACTAATCATAAATTTAACTTTTCGGAAACCAAAATATTGCAGACAGAACATAATCAAAGAAAACAAGAATTCTTGGAGATGATCTATATTACAAAATCCGAAAACTCTATTAACAATAAAACAGATATAAAAAATCTAAGCAAAATATATTCTAACATCTTAAACAATTAATACTAATGTTATAAAAATTCTATATTAAGCAATTTCTACCAACTGAATAACTTAATAAATATAAATTTTAAAATGTCATATACATACCAATAATAGTTTCTTGCAACCAAACTTTTGTTTAGCACAAACAGAAAGGAAATAAAAACATTTAATTCCGCAAATAGTCATTTAGTAATACATATAAAAATTCCGTTTTCGTGCATTTTTGTAGACAAAAGGAAAAATTCAGGAGGGTATTTCCAATTAGGTTCCTTTACAGATAGTTTTGAGTTGTTTATAAGAATATTAAAGTTGTAAAAAGTGCCAAAAAGAAACCCATTTCATAAAATGCAGGATAATCTATTAAAAATATAAACTGTTTTTAGCACGCTTTTATGTAACAACTTATATACCCTAGAAACTAGAACATACGTAGAAGAAAAATTTCAACATCATTAAGGAGGAAAAAAACAAATCAGTTTTTAGTGAAACTCCCAATACCAAATTAAACAACTGGGCTTCAATTTTTTGTTATGATTTATGCTAAACATTTTTTATTTTAGTATTCTCTATGATGGATTTTAATTTTGTTGGCAGTCAAGTAAAATTCCCCCTCGGCGCCATATTGATAAACAAACGTTTGCTAGAATAATAAGGTTTTAAAGTTTTATTACGTCATGTAATAGAAACGCAAAAGATTAAGTTTTCAAAACTTTTTCTACTCTTATGCTGACAGTATTGATACAAAATACACTTTTCAGTTTACCATTTGCGACATTCGAGTACAATTTTCAAAAAATGTCCTTAAAATTGGGGTAAATCTAATGTAACTCAGTTAACTTTATTTTTAAGTTAAACCAGTTTGTGTATTATTACATACGTGAAACATAAATGTTACAAAAATATTTGCAATGTATTTTTAGAGTTTCTTGAATTAAATTACAGAAAAAGAATTCTTATATACAGGGTGTTAATTTGTCCATGCTACCAACTTGGGGAGGTGATATCTCTCTTAAATTAGAAAAAAAAAGTTGGATTAACTATTGTCCGCAAACCCCTTGTTTTCAAGATGTAGGGTATCCAAAATGTTAATTTTACAAGAAATATTATTATTATGTATGGTTGTTTCTATCGTCCACCAATTTGAATTCGTCAATTGAAACAATTACAACTTTCTTGGACACATTTTATAAACGTTTCGGCACAAATTCATTCACCAGGGGTAAAATGTAAAGGATATATTAATAGTTATGTTATAACATAAGTGGCCATTTGTAGGGTTTGTGGGGAAATTTTTATTTACCGTGTGTTCCGTTATGAAAGAAGACCACATTTGGAATTTTTTACCATGCTAAAATGATTTATGCTAAAGCATTAAAAAAATACAGGGCGTCCAATGTACGTACCTCTGATATTTTCGAAAAGTGGCCATAAATCTGGAATGACCCTGTATAAATCCCACAAACCCTATATTGGGTGAATGACTAAAAAGGGAATCTGAAAATAAAACAATATACAGGGTGTTCCATTTAAAAAAATGTAAGTTTGGTTTATGGGAAACTTATCTTCAACCCTGTATAATCGAAAATAATTTCTAGTTGTAGCTCTCAGCAGTCACTACATCTTTCGCATATTTTTTTTTTCAAACCACCACATTAACCGAGCTATTGAATTTGAACGCGATATTGGACCACTCTGTATATAAGTATTACTAAATGACTATGTACTCAACTAAATTGGTTCACCTTCACGATTCCTAATAAAAGGAAAGATTCATAACGAGGGAAATGCCGGGTAAAGGAAATTTACCGATTTTTAAAATTAATATCCTAAAATAATACTTGGAGAATCATAACGTAAGGTATAAAAGGAGTAGAAATATTGAGAGGAGATAATATATTAATCTTTCTGGGATATCAGAGATCTTGCTTTATTTTTCTGCTCCAGTTGTGTAAACCATCATTCTTAAAATATTAGTTTCCAGCTTTTAAATAACATCCGCTGCTTTTTCCCTTGCATTTTAATTAAATTCAGTGAAGTTATAGTATACAATACGATTATTCGACGTCAACTTTTATTACGCATAACGTAAACTGGAATTAAAACATTTTAACGATTGTCCATTTCGGATTATCATTCGGCATCATTAGAACTCTTATAAACGGATCCCAGTGACTAATGGATGTTATAAAAGTTTACAGTTACATGCAGAAGGATATTTTAAAGATTTGGAGTAGTAATCAACTAAAATATACTCCTGAATTCGTTTTATGACACAAGCATTAAAAATGTATGTTTTAGAAAAAAATGTGACGATTATTGGTACCACATGCTGCGTAGTATTTTACTTAAACTAATGTATAGTTTCAACTGCGATTTATTTCGAGCTAAAAGACCTTTGTTGTTTATTGTATTATTTTATCCCATGGAATTTTGAAAAAATTCAGTGAGAAAAAATACTTTCATATGTCTGCGAAAATATTTTAAGCATAGCAGTTAAAAGCAATTTAAGGTTTGTTCCAATTCTTGATCTAGACTGGAAAAACTATCAAAATTCAAATAGTTCTACGCAAATTTTCTGAAAATTGTAACTCTTTGGTTGCTGATTTTTTAGTTATTAATAATCATAGTGAATATGTTAATAATAATATTAGTGTCGAAAAAAGCAAGTTCGATTGTCAAACTGACACAGTGTCTAATTTAAATAAATTAAATGTAGAATGTAGAATTTTTTTGGTCCTAAGAAGAAATTTAAAAGGGCGCTGTGCTTGTGTCACCAGAATATCCAAGAACGTATTACTTCATTTGTAAAAGGGAAGTATGTATTGTAATCGTGAAAAAATCACGCTCTGAGATTTTTTCAGATCTTCACGTTTCAGGGTCTCTAGATGACGAAAAACATGTTTTCTCAATTCAGTCGGTCTGTCGGACTGTCTGTCTGTCTGTTCGCGGCGTAGCTAAAAAACTACTTACCCGATTGACTTCAAATTGTGGTTAAAAATTAAGGGTCGTGTGGAGATGATCTGGCAACATTTTGGTAAAAATCCAATATGGCGAAACAAAATGTCGGTTAGGGAAATGTTAAGAAAATTATTATAAAAAACTACTCATCCAATTTATCTCAAATTTTACAAGAACATCAAGTATTATATTGGAATCAACCGGAAAAATTTTGGTACGAATCCAAGATGGCGGAATAAAATGGCGGTATAATAAAATATTTTCTGAACCTCCATGCAAAATTGTAATCCTCGGTACTTTATTTGAGGGAGCTTCTGTTTGGCACTTATTTGTTGAATCGTTCCATTTTTTTTAGGGGTGTCGAACCATGTTTCGTCAAGATATATGATTGGACGATGTTCTGCACTATATTGCTCTATAGAATTTAAATAATCCCGACGCCATACTTGTAATCACTGAGATTCCATTATCACTTGCCTTTTATGATCCGATGTTTAAAACCCATTGCTTTAACAATTCTCCAGAGGCTGTTAATTTCGTCTACTGAAAATACCATTTGTAGATAATCTGTTGTAGGAAGCATTTGTTTATTATTCAGGGTGTCTCATTTTCGTGGTTTTACGGGGTTTCTCGCTTATAAGTAGACATAGAGAGATCGGTTTTCGCGACGCAGTGCTACTTTTTCCTGAAACTAAAGATGTCAACAGATCTTTGCTAACCGTCATTCTGTGCTACAGGGTGATTTTGGAAATTTGTCGCTTTCAGGTACCCACCGTATGTCGGTTATTTTAGAAGTTACTGTAAATGTTAAAAAGAGGTTTTTATAGAACTTTTTCCGTAGAATCCAGATTTTTCCAAGGTCATACTTTTTGAGATATTGACATAACTTGCCTTCTTTTAAGTGGGACACCCTATATATATATATATATATATATATATATATATTTATATATATATATTTTTATGATATTCAGCTTACTGAACGCTTTAAAAATATATATCATAGTCTATATTTATTTTCATAAATAACGCCGCAAAAATTAATTTTTCTATTTTCTTGACGTAGGCGGCCATAGATATTTAACACATCGTTGCCAACTCTTTACGCAGTAACTATATTAAAAAAGTTAATTCTATTCACATACCTATCTACAGGTTATCAAAATTAAAAGAAAAATAATATAAGAATATCTACTGGTCCGTCACGCCGCAAATCAATTTTCTTAAGTATATTTAACAACCACAGATGGCGCAATCAGAATGGCAATTTACTGTGGCTTTATACGGGGAATGGCAATTTAAGGAATTCCTCGAGATTTTTATTTACTACGTAGTAGTGTATTATGTGTATAATTTCATTTTAAAACGTTTAAAAGTGTTAAAATTTTGAATGTAACGTTTCTCGATTACGATTTTTGGACAGTTTTTACATTGATAGCTATGAACAAGAACTTGTGTGCGTTTACAAATTAAAATTAATCCCATGCCAGGTCCATCCTTCGGAAAAGGTATGCTTTTAATGAAATATAAGATGCAATGCATTCGTATTACTTTTGATACGATGTTTTTTATATCAACTGTTACTATATTACGTTAAATTGCTTCGAATAAAATATGTGTTTATAGAAAAAGTATAGTTTATTAATATCGAACTAAATTGACCGCCTACACTGGTGAACAAACATGCCCAACTCAACTTTGTCACACCAGTTTTGCAGTTTTCTACTTGAATTAGAAGCTACGGATTTCTACAGATTTTTAACTACCGATCTACAGATGTTCTTGACAAAAAAGCTGGCAACACTGAAACCATCGTAACGCCGAGAACAAAATCCTCTCGCTGCTGTCATTTCGATCTTCTAATTACTGTTATCTATTATTGTTTAATATTGTTATAGTTCTATTGTTTTTATTATTGCTGTTCTTGTTATTACTGTTACATAGATTATTTATATGGCTCAGAACCAGAAATTTGAATATTTTGAAAAATGTTATATGAATAAATTGCTTCATATTGTCTAATGAAAACGCCGATCAGGATGCAGAGCTTAATCAAAACAGGTTAGTTATTTTTTATCATCGAAATATGAATTTTGGATTCTATTTTTGCGTTAATTTTGTTAGAGATATCCTGGAAGAAGAAAACCCGATAAAAGAATAATTAAAAAAATTAATCAAATCTACCACAATATGAGTCTGTTTGCAAGCCTTGACTACAAGCCTATAACAAAAAGATCGAGGAATCTGAGGTTAATGGTTTACCTCTTATTAAGCAAATCCGGAAACATCATGTAGAAAAATATAAAAAGATATAGGGGTACCCAAAACCACAGTGCAAAGAATTCTAAAAAAAAACATAAATTCACATCGCAAAAATTCAAACTAGTCCATCACTTGCACCATGGTGACATTGAGAGTAGATTGGAATTCTGCAGATGTAGAAGTATGAAAGCAGAAGATCATGATTTTCACAACAACATTATTTGGTCGGATGAGGCACATTTTTCAAATTCAGGAATTTTGAACCGACACAATACGCGCTTCTGGAGCCAGGAAAATCAACAAGTCGTTTTTCCTAGAGAACGTGAAGGGATATTTGACTACAATGCTTCCTGCTTTATTTTTAAGAGAAAAATTATTTATAAAATGTTTGAAGGAAATCTAAATTCAAACAGGTATTTACAAATCCTAGAAGAAAATTCTATGCGAATTTTGGAAGATATCCCCCTGGCCCAACTGAATATATTCTTCTAGCAAGACCGGGCTCCAGCTCACAATACAGGAATCATCCTAAACTGGCTCAACTAACATTTTCCAGGAAAATGGATAGGAACTAATGGACATATTCGATGGCCACCACGATCCCGGACCTTTCGGTTCTAGATTTTTTGTGGGGCTATTTAGAAAATAAAATTTATTCAAGGCAATATTACAATATAGACCAATCAAAAGCGGCCACTGAAAGTGACTTTGAACAATTGCAGAGACAATCTTTTATATTAGAAAATGCTATAAAAGGAATAGAAACACTTTGCCAAATATGTAGGACATATAATGATCACCAATTTGAACAATATTTACTATATTTTTTAGCTTTGTTAAAGTTTATTTGTTATGTTTTATTTTTATTCCATTAAATAAGTTTGTTACTCCCGTATTAGTCATTTTATTTTTATGGTGAAAAATGTTTCCTTTAATAAAAAAAATATGATTTTGATTTTTGCGATGGTCAATCGCAATGGCGTGATATCATAATATATAGGGTGTTGCATTTAAAAGAAGGCGAGTTATGTCAATATCTCAAAGAGTGTGACTCTAAATACGCCACTGGATTCTACGCAAAAACTTCTATGAAGGCCCATTTTTCACATTTACAATAACTTTTAAAATAACCGAGATACAGGAGGTGCCTGAACACAATAAATTTTTCAAAATCACCCTGTACTACAGAAACTATGACGGTTAGCTAGGATCTGTTTGTGAAATCTTTAGTTTTAGGAAATAGTAGTATGGTGTCGCGAAAACTGCATCTCTCTATCTCCATTCATAAGCGAGAGACCCGTAAAACCTAAGAAAATGGAACACCCTGTACATAATTTTAGGAATCCCAAAACAATTATTAGTCTATACTATGCTTTTATATATAGTCGCCGAAATTTCGCGTTAGTCGTTTGGAACTCTCAATACGCCGTCTATCAACAAAGACTGGAAAGCATTCAAAATAGATTTTTAAGATTCCATTCACGTAAAACAGATGTGATTAGTACAAAGTAACTACGAGGCTATCCGTGTGAAATTTTCAATAATTTCTTTGCATGGAAGAAGAATGATCTCTGACTTTCCATATTGGTTTATAAACTTATAAGCGGTATAGTTGACTCCAATGAATTGAAGTCAAAATTAAATTTTGTATTACCAATTAGAGACTTAAGGCAACATAATACTTTGAGATTTCGTTTAGTTCTGGAGAGAACTCATCCATTTGCAGGATAAGTCGTACATTTAATAGATACTGTCAGGGCATGGAAGTGTTCGATATGTCTATGATTAGGTTTTGAAAAATATGTTAAATCCCTAGTGTAATATGTATTGTTTTTATGTTATGTATATTATATTATCTTATCGCAGTGAAGCCTACTCACTAGCAGTTAATATAAGATGTAGATGCTTTGTGGACTTTTCTCTGTTGTATTCCTATTTTCCATTGAATAAATAAAATTTTTTTCGAATTAACTCTTTATCAGCTTCTTCAATACTTCTAAATTTGCCGCTGTCGGGCCGTTGTTTTCTTGATGTAACGGCTTTGGTTACGATATATTTTATAGTCGCTAAAGGAACTTTAGTTAAAAAGCACGTTTCGCTAAAACTTCCATTTTGATTATACTCTTCCTTTAAAAGAGAAATACCACTTCCAGATACACCATTACCATCATTTGTTCATGGACGCCACATTTTTTTAAAACTTGATAACACAAGTTTTTCAAAGCTCTAACTTTGAAAAACTAACAGATATTTTACTAAATGCATAGTTTGACAAACACACAAATACTAATATAAAAAATATTTTATATTAGTATCTGTAGTTAAACATTTTAACATCCAGACCTGTATTCAGGAATCAATATCTATAGGGTTTTAAGGCTAAGGGAATCAGGTACATTTTATTGCAGCCAGGAAATCAAGGAATAATCCTGAAAGAGACTTTATGTCTGTTTCAGAAATGTATAGAGTAATAAAACCTCATTAGGTATGCAAAAGGACTACAGGGTAACCCACCAATAATTTATGCCACTTCCATATTTTGGCATTGATCTCTCTGCAAAAGTCTTTCTTTTCGTCAAGTGCACGTAGTACTACTCGGTTTTGGATCAATTTATGCGTTTTGCCTATTGTTATTCTTTCAGAAACACTGAAAATGGTACGCCAAAGGCGTGCAGTTGGGAACTTATAGAAAGAATTTAAATTTAACGAAATTTTATTTTGATAAAATAAAAATTATAAATAATATGCACATAATATATAAAGATAAAATAATTATGACATATTACTATACGACAATTAAATTATAATAGGTTATATTCTTCGTCATCTGAAGCACTGCCATCACCTCTTGACATTTATAATTAAAGGGTCGACCGTCTGTTCGATCAGGTTGTCAAGATCTCACATTTTCTCCTCCTGTTTAATTTCATGCTGGACTGTTTTTTTGCCAGTTCTCTGGTGTCACTTCCTTAATAGCTTGATCAAACAGTAACATAATATCTTTCATTTTAAATGTCGTGTTTTGTCTTCCTACAAATTCTTTCACTTGCGCCCATATAAGTTCTATAGGATTTAGTTCGCAATGATATGGCGGTAAGCACAGCACAGTGACATTATATTTTTCTGCTATATCTTCCAGGGCAAATTTCATAAGACGATTTTTGCTTTATCAAATTGGGCTCAAACTCAATACCTTTGGTAGTTAACCAGTCGATAATTTCTTGTTTTCTCCAAGATCAAGTTAATGTATTCTCTGTGCGCAGTGAATGATAGCTTGCGTTATCCATAACCAAAATCCCTTTTCGTTTCCAGTGTGTAAAGTTATTAGTTTCTTCCCTTTTCCAGAAGGCACTTTAATACCTGTTGACAGGCCTTCGATGAAAGCTTGGCGGGCACGGGTCAGATTTTTTGTAATATATAACCTTCATTGATCCACGTCTCACCAAGGTAAAAAAAATTCTTTTGCTCTCCGTGGTACTGCTTTATACTTCTTTAGTATTTCCGTCGCCAGCAAACAATTTCATCGCTTTCCAGTAAAAGTGCTTTTCGGTTACGCTTTTCCCAGGCAAAATCCATATTTTTTAAAGTTGTCCATAAGAGTTTTCTAGTTATCAAAGTAATAGTGTCATCTTGGCCAAGCTCCATTAACACATTTTATCTAGAGTAAGTATTTCTTTTTTAAAATAAATCCACATTATCCCACTCCAAAACGTTATTCCGCTTTGATATAGTTGCACAACTGTATAGTTGGCAGTCTTGGCTTCTCGTCCTGCAACTCGCCAAACGTGAACCCGTCGGTAATCGGACATTAAACCAATTCTGGTTTCATCGTCAAGCATTACATTTTCCCATTGATTGATGTTCCAATGGCGATGTTCGATACACCAATTTAACCTTGTTCGTTTCTGTAATTGTGTAAGTTTGAGAACTCGCAGGAGCCTTCTGTTTCTCAGATCTATTTCATGTAGATATCTTCGAATTGTTTGAGTTGATGCCTCGATGTGACGTGGTGCCCAAATTTGTTTCTTTATAACTGTTGATTTTGTTGGAATCCTCCGTGCCAGTATCCTAATAAAACGATCTTGATTTGCGGTGGCCTTGCGATTTCAATACCTTCCAAGTCTATTTTTGTCAATTGTCTCAATATATCTGAAATAAATTCGAGAGACACGACTCTCGTTAACCCCTCTTATTTCGGCCCTAGTCTCTGACTTCTAACACTCTCCACTAAACCTATGATACGGCCTCGGTTTAGAGCAGAAATTCTAGGCATTTTTAACTTTTTGTAGTTAAGTTAAGAGCGAACTTTTCTTCGAACTGCACATTTGGTGTCTTCATCAAGGACTTTTGTTGGTCTTTCTGAAATTTTGGAGGTTCCACTTGAGCTGCTAACTTTCTCTCCCGCAATAATTTGGTGGACTTTCCAATTCCAACATCGTTCAACAATTTCTTGTACGGTAATACTAGGGTAATCGTGTTTTATGCAATCATGTACATTTAAAATAATAACTTTTTCACTCACTGATAGTGGAGAATTTCAAGAACATCTTTTCGTTGGGGTGAATGTCGCCATTGTATTAATATTCTTGTTAACAGCATGGCGTATCAGTGAATACTAACATGTTTAAAACTCAATTAAGAAGAATTTCTAATCTGTGTGTTATTACCTACCTCCATTAAATACTAGCCCATAATGTATGCGTTGAGTAATAAAATCTATGGAGTAATTAAACCTTATTAGGTATGCAAAAGGACAGGGCAAAACACAAAGATTTAAATAGATCTTTATTATTATTTCTATAAACAAAGTTTATCTATCCCTATGGACGACTCCGAAATTCAGCCAAACTGGACGGAATTCTCCATTTTATTACTCTATATGTTTCTGAAACACACTGTAGTTATTTTTTCATAAAAAATTACAAATTTAACTTCTATCTATCTAAAAGAGCAAATTACAGAGAAATATAGCCTTAATTCATTTTAGCCAAAGACGGAGTTACGATTTAAGCGCACAAAAATAATGCACAAACTTTCATTTTGCCAAAGTTTGTATAGGTAGAAAATATATATAATATACACATTAAAAATAAATATTTCATGCAATAATTTATATCTTATAATACTTAGAGACTTGTAAAAGGATTTGCAAAATGTATAGGGTGAAGCGAATTTGCGCCGCCGCATTATCTTGTTAGAATCGGAGCGCGCCTGAACATCCCTTCTTGTATTTTGGAGCTCTTGCCGCCACATATTTGCCCTCGCTTAGTTTAAAACTCGACAAACCCCTAGCCGGTCGCTCCCAGCTCTCGGGCTGTTACGACTTCGCGCGAAATTCAAAACTTTCGAACTATGAAACTTTTCCACTTTCGGGGAATTTGTAGTTTGAATTTAAAGTTTGCTACTATGTTATAAAAGACCGAAGGAAGTTCGAGGATGAGATTAAATTTAACACCGTTCTTATTGCTTGTTAACCTATTATCTGCTGAGTTTATTAGGGAAGAGTTTGAAATCAGGCACAGAAGATCGCGCTTAATTAGGCACAGGAGAAACGGGAATCGAAGTCACAAAAATGTTGACAAAAAATTCAAAGAACCTATTACTGAAAAGACAGCGGTTTTTGAGGGTAATGAGGAAGTTTTAGTTAAAATACCGTCTACGGAAAGCGCTACACTCAATACAGAATTCGACATAATAAATATTACTGTTAATACTAATGTCACCATAAATTATGAGAATGCGTACGACAAGACCTTTCTGTATTTAAGCGAAGGTTCCGGGAATAATTTAGACAGCTCTCAATTTAATCAAACGCGATTGAAATCAGAGCGCGGGTTGAATAAGACAGCATCAGAAAAATATATGGAAGAAGTTAGAAAACGGCCCGAAAATAATACCGCTCGGGTTTCAAATGGAGATGTGGATATAGTATCGCATTTCCTACGAATTGTCGAATCCCAACATTTGCTGGGGGACAATTGCACCGCGGGGACTAATTTGACTCTTCGGGAAGGAGTTGTTGATCGTTATGCTCAAGAGAGATTTCGTGTCGAGGCCGATGTTGCTGTAAATAAAGCTAATATGCTAACCCGTCTTTGGAAATATGCTGAACAAACAGTGGTTGACTCTGAATATTTGTTATATGCTTCAGTGTTTTCTATGGTAGAGTTCGACGATGGTATTTTTGCCGCTGGAAATTGCTATGACCAACATCAATATAAAGATTATTTGCTTTTCTGTCCCTACGCTTATCGCTTGCCCGAGGGCCAAATCTTAGTGAAAGACCTTGCCGTTGAATATAATTACATGAGTAATTCGTCCGAGTGGTTCTTCAAAGCTCGAAAGAAAGCTGAGAATGTCATTAAAAATTACGACCAGTTTAGCAGAGGTAAGTAGGAAAAATATGTTTTTAACTGAAATAAAACGTTTAAAAGGCACGGTTTTTTTATCTTAACCGTAAATAAAATTTTATTTTGACAGACGATTTATTAGGAATAATTTTTATGTTATATGATTTTGAGAATTGAAGCTAAACTTCAAAAAGATAAAGTATATTTAAAGAAAAGGAGGCGTAATATCATGCACGAAGATCTAAACTTTATATACAGCGTGTCTGAGAAAATGTCAGCTATAACTGTTACCAGTTATAAAAAAAAAGAAAAAATTGGTTTATGTTCCTCTAGTTGGGTTATGTATAATTAACTTATGTTTAATATTAAACAGCTTTTTTGTGAAATTATATATCTCCAGAATAGGCTGAACCAGTAAATAACTGAATTGCTGGCGATAACTTTTTTTTCACAAAATAAACTTTGGAATATTTCAAAACAAAATAAGATATTTTAGTATCACAAGTATGAGTGTTTCGGAAAATTTGTTTTTCTCAGAGAATCCGCAAAAATTTGTGCGTTTTTATTTTTTCTTTTTTAAGTTTTTTATTTTTCTTACTTTATTGATGAAACCGACTTTTTACATATTTTTTGTTAAATCAACCGATTTGTTGAAACCTTGCATTTACCTGTTTTATTAAAAGGCGGAAAGGGTTTGGTTGTAACACACCACACTAATTTCCTTGAATTATTGCGTAGGTTCTATTAACTTTCTGGTTTTTATCAATACCCTGTACATGCCATAATTCTTAATTGAACATAAAAACGGAAAGGTCCCAACAACAATACTAAAAGTTAACAAAATCCGTGAGTGTTTTCACATCATCAAATTTTGAAAGAAATTAAAATTTGTAAATAAATTTAATTTTTCCGTAACCATATGGACAAGCAAGACCCTGTATAAAATACCTATGCTAAAGCAGATAATGGATATTACAGAAAATTCGGGTGATTTAATGAATAAAAATTCCATTTAATTTTATCAGAAAAGTAAGAGAAAATAAAAATAACCCACAAAAAAGTATAAAAAAAAAACAAATCGATTTTTTTTTCAATATACCCCCATCATCTTCGTATAGATAAAAATAATTTAAAACCACTTTCGGGAACAAGAAATGTTAAGAAAAGTGTACATTTTCGTATATCTCTCTGTATAAATAAATTGTTTGTTTACTGTTAAAACCAAACCAAACTCATTGATTTTGGATATACTTTACTAAAATGTCTTCAAAACCTCACTTCCATATCTTATTCTCCAGATTTTATTTTGTGTTAGAAAATATTTTTGAGTTATTTTTGGCCAAGCAGTTATATATATATATATATATATATATATATATATATATATATATATATATATATATATATATATATATATATATATATATATATATATATATATATATATATATATATATATATATATATATATATATATATATATATATATATATATATATATATATATATATATATATATATATAAATAGCAGTTACAAACAACGTGCTGCTTGATTTGTTACATTATTCACATTGATACTTCCGATATTTTAAATGTTAAATTCGGAAATGTGAAATTAGCAAAGTCAAATACGATCGAGAGCCCAGGGTTGTTATGACAACAGTCGAGAATCGACTAACAGCAAACATTTTTCAATTTCAAACCAGTCGCTGACTCTTGGTCGTGCTCGATTGCGCGTGATTGATGCTATGTGACTGTTGATTACAATTAGCAATTTAAAACAATGCTGACTTAATGAACAAAAAAGTAAATAACTTAATTTACTTGAAATTATAGAAACAAACATAAAAATAGCAACACATTCTTAAACCATCAATATCGCCACTTAAACACGGGTTGAGGTATTTAAATTTTAAAACCTACACTTTTATTTAAGATTTATCATTTGACCAAGACACAGTGTTGATTTTTACGTTTCTTAGTTAAATATTTTAGAATAAATACAGGAAAATAACAAATCTGGTGCTCACTGACTCGTTTCCCCATTGCATAACTCGTAATTAAATTATTTAATTAAAACCTTTACTATTTCGTCGTTTAGTCGTTGTGCTGTCTTTTTTTTAACCTTGCCCAGCATTTGTTCCATTCATGTAAATTAAAGGATAATATTTGTTGGTTACAGCAGCAGGTTATCTAAATTGCGAGGTTGTTGAAATTTAATAATGAGGAAAAACAAAAAAAATCGCCCAAAATAATATTAACTTTCTTATAATCTACGAGCAAAGATAGTATATTTTACTTCCGATATTTTCTCCCTTATCTGTTAAAAACAAAACACGTTTGAAGTTACTTCGTCATCCTCTAAAATTGCTGGCAAACATGGTACTTACTCAACATTTAGCGGTTATCAATTTTATATTTTTTTAGCATTAAAATTTTTCAAAATGTTATATGTCACTAACAAGTCCTTTTTTAGTGAAAAATATCGCACAAAATGCAATTATGTGTCTTTAATATCTAAAAGTTAATTACTACTGTCTACATCTATTAAACATAAAACGCCAGGTTAAATACAAAGTAAGAAAGAAGTGACCAAATCTAACGCCTTCAATATTTCATTTTCTGTATTCATCACTGTAATGATAACATATATATATATATATATATATATATATATATATATATATATATATATATATATATATATATATATATATATATATATATATATATATATATATATATATATATATATATATATTATATATATATATATATATATGTTTTACTAGTAATGACAGACAATTAAAATAATTTTTAGATTATGTAAATAACCCACACAAAAATATAAAATATACAGTTGAATTAAAAAATAATAAAGAAATTACTTTCTTCGACTGAACATAATTTTTCACATAAAATATAACCTTATGATAGTTGTGATACAATTAGCAATTTAAAACAATGCTGACTTAATGAACAAAAAAGTAAAAAACTTAATTTACTTGAAAGTATAGAAACAAACATAAAAATAGCAACACATTCTTAAACCATCAATATCGCCAATTGTAAACACGGGTTGAGGTATTTAAAACCTACACTTTTATTTAAGATTTATCATTTGACCAAGACACAGTGTTGGTTTTTACGTTTCTTAGTTAAATATTTTAGAATAAATACAGGAAAATAACAAATCTGGTGCTCACTGACTCGTTTCCCCATTGCATAACTCGTAATTAAATTATTTAATTAAAACTTTTACTATTTCGTCGTTTAGTCGTTGTGCTGTCTTTTTTTTTAACCTAACCCAGCATTTGTTCCATTCATGTAAATTAAAGGATGATATTTGTTGGTTACAGCAGCAGGTTATCTAAATTGCGAGGTTGTTGAAATTTAATAATGAGGAAAAGCACAAAAAATCGCCCAAAATAATATTAATAATAATAATATATATATATATATAAATATATTAAAAGGAGAAGTAAAATTAGGAACCATAATATGAAGAACATAGGATTGTGTGTAAAAACTGCACATAACAATCTTAACTCAAAATATCAATTTGTTTTAAAATTTGATTATAATTAATATAAAAGTTGTATGTTTGACCAGATCTTGCAATTTCATTCATCTTCACTGAGAGACCTTAGAAATTCCAACTAAATTTCAGGATGTGTTGAGAAAATTCAAACTTTAACAGTGTTGACACATTTGATAAATCGTTTTTTATATTGAATTAAAGTAAGAAAGCCCCTTCGACATTTCCAGTGATCGCTTTGAACTTAGTCCATGCCTTTATATACCTGTGTTTTACACTATAAGAAGCCTCGTCTGTAAAAATATACAATTTATTATGCGGTGGGCTTCTTAAACATGTACATATTATATTCATACGGAAAATAGATCCCCGTCGATTGGCTTAATTTTTGGTATGATATATTTTGTCATCTTGATGAAAAGTTAAAATTGGAAAACCGTGTCAAACGGTGCTTTTGAGTTCTACAGTGTGCTAATGTATGAGGTTCCATCTAATAGCATCTTATAGGTGTAGATGATATATATTGTATAATCATTGGAAAATTACTGTGTATAAGGCCTTATATGACGTAATTTAAAAAACAATAAAGAATAATATGTATAAGTTGTATAACAAGAATATACAAATTATTAGGGTTCAATTATGGCTTATATATAATGTATAATGTTAAGAATTGTGTTAAATAAAAATTGTTGCCAAACTTACCAAAAGATATTTTTTTTCTTAAAAATTAATGTATTAAAAGTATTCTTGCTTGAACAAGAGAAACATTACACAGGGTGATAGGCCATGTTAACATTTTGCTTTGAACTGTTGCATTATTGTGTGGATGTTACTTGTTAGTGACATATAACATTTTGAAAAATTTTAATGCTAAAAAAATATAAAATTGATAACCGCTAAATGTTGAGTAAGTACCATGTTTGCCAGCAATTTTAGAGGATGACGAAGTAACTTCAAACGTGTTTTGTTTTTAACAGATAAGGGAGAAAATATCGGAAGTAAAATATACTATCTTTGCTCGTAGATTATAAGAAAGTTAATATTATTTTGGGCGATTTTTTTTGTTTTTCCTCATTATTAAATTTCAACAACCTCGCAATTTAGATAACCTGCTGCTGTAACCAACAAATATTATCCTTTAATTTACATGAATGGAACAAATGCTGGGCAAGGTTAAAAAAAAGACAGCACAACGACTAAACGACGAAATAGTAAAGGTTTTAATTAAATAATTTAATTACGAGTTATGCAATGGGGAAACGAGTCAGTGAGCACCAGATTTGTTATTTTCCTGTATTTATTCTAAAATATTTAACTAAGAAACGTAAAAATCAACACTGTGTCTTGGTCAAATGATAAATCTTAAATAAAAGTGTAGGTTTTAAAATTTAAATACCTCAACCCGTGTTTAAGTGGCGATATTGATGGTTTAAGAATGTGTTGCTATTTTTATGTTTGTTTCTATAATTTCAAGTAAATTAAGTTATTTACTTTTTTGTTCATTAAGTCAGCATTGTTTTAAATTGCTAATTGTAATCAACAGTCACATAGCATCAATCACGCGCAATCGAGCACGACCAAGAGTCAGCGACTGGTTTGAAATTGAAAAATGTTTGCTGTTAGTCGATTCTCGACTGTTGTCATAACAACCCTGGGCTCTCGATCGTATTTGACTTTGCTAATTTCACATTTCTGAATTTAACATTTAAAATATCGGAAGTATCAATGTGAATAATGTAACAAATCAAGCAGCACGTTGTTTGTAACTGCTATTTTCTGAACCTTGAATGCCAATGTCATGTCAAATTTTTTAAAACAATTTTGCCAATAAGATTTTCATGATAACCGTTATTAACGACTATTTGATTTATTGTGTTTAATTATTTAGTATAACTTTCATTACTTAGAAATATGTTGATCAACTATTATAAGGCTATATTTTATGTGAAAAATTATGTTCAGTCGAAGAAAGTAATTTCTTTATTAGTTTTTAATTCAACTGTATATTTTATATTTTTGTGTGGGTTATTTACATAATCTAAAAATTATTTTAATTGTCTATCATTACTAGTAAAACATGCTAATATATCATCAACATACCTATATCATTAAATGAAGGGAATACTCATGAATTTTAGTTTCTAAATGGTCCATAAACGTCTCGGCTAAAATAAGGCTTAAAGGGCTTCACATTATAACCTTGTATACATAGAATCCTTAAATTAAAAATAGTTTTTATCCAAACAGGTCGGCAAGGCTTCTAAGATATCCTGTTTATAAATGTGATTAACGTTATTTTTGTAAGAAGTTCTTTATCTAGTAGTATAACACTAGATGGCGGTATACTCGGGAATATATTTTGAACATCATAGGATATAGTTGTCGCTACTTGGAACAGTTAAATTGTTAATTTTACCTATGAATTGAGAGCTGTTTATTATACTGTTCGGTTTAAAATTACAGAATTTTATTAAAATATTATATACTCTTACATCATCCTGGTATAGGTAAAAAATAATCTAAAACTTTTTTCGAGAACGAGAAATTTTACGAAAATTGTATATTTTGGTACAGCTCTATGCATAAATAAATTGTATGTTCAGACTAAACTCATTAATTTTGGAGAAACTTTACTATAAGGTCTTCAAAACCTTACTTCCATATCTTATTTCATAAATGAATGAAAATACTCCAGAGTTTAATTTGTGTTAGAAAATGTTTTTGCGTTATTTTTGGTCAGCAGTTTATAATTCTTACATATTTGAAGAAAAAGTAAAATGATGAACCATAATATCAAGAACATAGTGTTGTGTGCAACAACTGCCGATACAATCTTACAGCAAAATATCAGTTTATATTAAAAATAGTGTTAAAACCCGACTTCTTATTATTACTAAAAATTAAAAGTAAATTCTCGCAGTTGAAAAATATTTATTCCGTACCGTATCGAAACATTATTCTCGTCGAATTTACTATGACTAACTAACTACAAAAATAAATCTCTTTTTCCTTTAACCATTATAGTATCATGTGTCACACACAAAGATACCTCAGCAAACATAACACACAAAGGAAACACTTATATAACAGTTTTAATATTAACACCATAATATAATCGTTCAATTGCCGGTATTCCTTGATGATAAAAGCCGGGTTCAGACGGCGATATTTACATTTCGGCCATCCTGTATTCTTCCCGTCCTCGGGAAGACGTTGAGGTTCTTAGGGTCGACATCACACCTGTAGAACAGAAAACTAATGGCAGTATTATGGTTGATTATTCGTTTTTTTTTTTTTTTTTTTTAATCGTACATGGTGAGCTATTTAATGTTCACACATTCTATAACAGTTTTAATATTAACACCATAATATAATCGTTCAATTGCCGGTATTCCTTGATGATAAAAGCCGGGTTCAGACGGCGATATTTACAATAGGTTATAATTAATACAAAAGTTGTATGTTTGACCAGGCGGTGCGTTTGAGTTCCATAGTGTGTTAATGCTTGAGGTTCCATCTAATAGCATCTACAGGTTTAGATGATATATATTGTATAATCATGGAAAATTACTGTATTTAAGGACTTATATGACGTAATTTAAAAAACAATAAAGAATACTATGTATGGGTTGTATAACAAGAATATACAAATTATAAGGGTTGAATCATGGCTTATATAATATATAATGTTATGAAGCCTGTGATTTTTTGTGTTAAATAAAAATTGCTGCCCAACTTACCAAGAGTTTTTTTTTCTTAAAAAATAGTGTATTAAAAGTATTCTTGCTTGAACAAGAGACACATTACACAGGGTGACAGACCAGGTTAACATTTTGCTTTAAACTGTTGCAATATTGTGTGATCGATTATGTTTAAATATATTTAAAATCATATCACTACTAAAGGTACCTATTTAAAAATATTTTGTATTAAAAATACAGAACAATCTATTATATTATATTCTTTCGAAACCGTAATAAAACATTAAGTGGGAATAGTTGTCATTAAAATGATGAATATAGGGAATGAAATATTGCAGGCCTTAGTTTTGGTCACTTCTTTCCTACTTTGTATTTAACCTGGCGTTTTATTTTTAACAGATAGACATTTATAGCAATTAACTTTTAGGTATTAAAGACATATAATTGCATTTTGTGCGATATTTTTCACTAAAAAGGACATGTTAGTGATATATAACATTTTGAAAAATTTTAATGCGAAAAAAATAGAAAATTGATAGCCGCTAAATGTTGAGTAAGTACCATGTTTGTAACGTGTTTTATTTTTAGTAGATAAGGGAGAAAATATTTGAAGTAAAATATTTATTCTAAAATATTTAACTAAGAAACGTAAAAACTTGTTTAAAATGTGCACTTAATTTATTTTACAAAAATACACATGGCATTTGCTTGGCGAACGCTGTGTCTTGGCTAAATGAAATCTTAAATAAAAGTGTAGGTTTTAAATACTTCAATCCGTGTTTACAATTGTATTGGGGATATTGATGGTTTGAGAATGCGTTGTTATTTTGATGTTTGTTTCTATACTTTCTAGTAAATTAAGTTTTCATCAAAAGTACGGTTTTCTTGAATTAAATGTTTAGATTAATTGAAATTGTCTTTTTGCTTTCTGTGATAAAACGTCTTTGACCGACTAAAAATAAAGCAAATTAAGTCAGCATTGTTTTAAATTGCTAATTGTAATTAACAGTCACATAGCATCAATCACGAGCAATCGAGCACGACCAAGAGTCACCAACCGGTTTGAAATTGCAAAATGTTTGTTATTAGTCGATTGTCGCCTGTTGTCATAACAACCCTGGGCTCTCGAACGTATTTGACTTTGTTAATTGCACATTTCTGAATTTAACATTTAAAATATCGGAAGTATCAATATGAATAATGTAACCAATCAAGCAGCACGTTGTTTGTAACTGCTATTTTAATTTTTTTTTATATTTTGGCCCTGCAGCTTGAATACCAATGTCAAATTTTTTAATACAGTCTTGCCAATGAGATTTTCATGATAACCGTTATTAACCGCTATTTGATTTATTGGGTTTAATTATTTAGTATAACTTTCATTACTTAGAAATATGTTGATCAATCTATTAACTATTATAAAACTATATTTTGTGTAAAATGATGTTTAGTATAAGAAAGTAATTTCTTTATTTTTTTTTAACTCAACTGTAAATTTTATATTTTTGTGTAGGTTACTTACATAATCTAAAAATGATTTTAATTGTCTGTCAGTACCAGTAAAATATGGTAATATATTATCAACATACTTATACCAATAAACCAAATTTTTACTAAGGGAATACTCATGAATTTTAGTTTCTAAATGGTCTATAAATATCTTGGCTAAAATAAGATTTAAAAGGCTTGCCATTAATAAATCTTCCTTACTTATATACGCAGTATCCTTAAATTAAAAATAATTTTGATCCAGGCAGCTCGAGAAGGCTTCTAAGATATCCTAAGTGTATAAATTGAATTAACGTTATTTTTGTAAGAAATTCTCTTCAAGTAGTATAACACCAGATGGCGGTATAGTCGGTAATATGTTTTAAACATCAAAGTTTATCAGTATATCGCTACTTGGAATAGTTAATAATGTTGATTTTACTTTAACAGCTATTTTATATACTATTAGGTTTAAAATTACAATATTTTATTAAAATGTTAATGAACTGATTAGAGAGAACTATTGGTGGTGCTCAAATATAGGAAACAACTGGCCTAATTGGCATAACGCCTAAAATATAAGGGGCATACCCAGTGTCTAAAAATTTCGTTTTCATTTCTTCTTTATTTATACAAAAACCCTTTTTATTGGCAACTGAATTCATGAACACTCTGTATATTCAATTCAATTCAATATATGCTTTATTATCATAAGGAAAATCTCATTGATAAAGCTGCTAATGATTACTTTTTCAAAAACATTGTCAAATTATTCTGTACCTTTATAAAATTGCTATCTTTTACTCTTCGTAACTAAGGGAGCAATTTATTTCGGGGTACGTTTCAGATAGAAGCCTTGTCGATTTTTCTACCAAATTACCAGGAACATTCCTTATGATTCTCTCATTTTTCAATGAAAATAAAAGGCAGGACAATTTAAGCACTATTTACAGGGTTGCCCGTTTATTGTGAGACGCCACCTTATCTCAGAATAATAAAAAATAAATAAACAAATAGTTTTTTATTAAAAGTATTAAAATTATTCCAGTTTTAGTATCAGTCATGAATTGGTTTTTGAAAAAGATACTGCGTGTCGAAACAGCTATCAAAATGACATAAGATCTTCACGTTTTAGTGTCCCTAGATACCCAAAAAGATGTTTTTCCCAATGCTGTCGGTCAATCTGTAGGTTAGAGGCTTGAATTGATTTTAAATTTTGCACAAAAACCAAGTATAAAATAACTAAAAAAAAAGGCCTAAAAGAATTGCTTTCGATTATGTCACAGGGTACCCTCCTGCGATTATGATTTCTGGGCCTCTACCCTCATCAGGCAGGCTTGTACCCAGGGAGATCTGAAATAACAGATTGCTCGATATGACAAAATCGAAAACGAAACGTCTATCGTACTAAAACAGTACTACAAGTTAAATGTAACATTTAGCACCATCTATTGGGGCTCCGGTGATTTCCGGCTGCAAACCCATAGGTAATTTAAAAAGCATGCACTAGCACCATCATGCGGAGAGTAGATACTAAAAATCGATAAAAATGCGCTCTCACACATCTTTATCAAAAGTTCTTGGCCGGAAAAGATATATGTATAATAGCAGAAATATATAATTTCTGCAGGTGCAAAACGGCCTAAAAGAAGAATTGCTTTCGATTATGTCACAGGGTACCCTCCTGCGATCATGATTTCTGGGCCTCTACCCTCATCAGGCAGGCTTGTTTGCACCTGCAGAAATTATATATTTCTGCTATTATACATATATCTTTCAAGAACTTTTGATAAAGATGTGTGAGAGCGCATTTTTATCGATTTTTAATATCTAAAAAAAAAGGTTATCTGTACTCTCATAGTCTTCCTTGGGCTCCATTGCAAATTATCGCCGAGCCCCCTAACACCAATCGTCACTCCTGCCTTGAGGGGACTGGCGGATGTGTAGCTACGCCACTGCACCTCGTTCTATTTCTCGCCCTTACGCGAAGAGTTCTGATTTATCTGGAATTTATCAAAGATACTCCTGCAAATATAAATTATCATTTGCGTTCCGCGGTCGCTATAGTTTCAATCTGACGTGTAAACCTATGGTTTGATCACACGATTGCGTAGCAATTTGAATACACATTGTAAAAACAAATAACTTTTGAACATGGAACCATGGATTTAATTTTTAATTGGATGCGAAGGAACTTCGGTGGTTTGTGAAGCATCAACAAGCACCCTAAGGCTAAATCAAGAAAATATTTTAAAGAATATTTAAATCTTGAAATTACGAGAACTGTTAGTGGCGAAGAACAGCCTATGTGTATGCTTTGTTCTAAAATTTTGGAACGTAGAGCCTAACATAACCTACACGCTTCTATTCCAGCTGAAAAGCATATCCTATTTTTTATTGCGTATACTTCTAGATATCCTTCTGAACATGTCCCAATATATGTTGAAAAAATATTCGTAGAGGTTTTCGTCTTTATCGATTTTTTGTATTTCGTGTATGTTTGAAACTTTTCGAATACCTTTGACGATAATTCAAAAAAATATTCGTAACAAATTTTTATGTGTCATAAAATATGACCTACAGAGTCACGAGTAAGTCCCTCAGTTACCTAAAACCCTCTTTTTATGAAATATTCGCCTAAAATCTAATTTCAAATTTCATTCTGGTATTCTAATCATGTTTTACTATTACATTACGAGAAACTGAAGTGAGAAGGTTGGAAATAATACACACGTATTTAGTATAAGTGATGTATTACAAAAATTGCCCAGTTTTACAAAGGTAAGCTAATATCATGATGGAGTTTGGATTTGTTTTGTAATGTAAATAGTTTACATTCACAAAAAAAATGCGAATCCAAACAACTAATCGCATAAGACTAAATCCTTGTGTTAGATGCCTACAATGAAACTGGACCAATATTTTTTCGATATTATAATTTATAAAGTATTTATTATTGCATGCATGCTTCCAACTAAAGAATTGGTTCGTCAACGTCAAAATAAATAAATCTTATCACAGCTTATTTTTGCAAATAAATATTTTATGTGAGTATTTGGGACGTATAATACATAATATCTACTCAAAAAACTACTCAAGTAATGCGTCCAAACATCACTAAAATAATATTAACATAATATTTATTGGAATGTTTCTTTGACCTGTCATAAATAAAAAATAAATTTGTATATTAATATACTTCTATATTTAAAAGACGGGCACATGTTACAAGTTTGGTTATTCATTTATTTTTTACCCATAATTCATGTAAATTAAACTGTTATAGCGCGCATGATCTACGAATTATGCTAGTGTCGAGGTTCCTGCGAAGTAACTAAGCTACTTGGTCGATATTTTTAAGAAAAATTGGCAAATTTTCTTTACCCGGAACTTCCCTCGTTATGAATCTTTCTTTTATTAGGAATAGTAAAGTGTGACCCAGTTTAGTTCAGTACATAGTCATTTAGTAACACTGACTTTTTAAACATTTTTTTTTCGTCGCCATTTTGTTAGATCATATACTACAGTTGATTTTTGGGCCTAATTTAAAATAAAATCAATAAGTAGTTTTTATATTAACAGACACCGCCATTTCGTACCAGTTTATCCCTATATCACATTTAATTTTTCTGCAAAATTAAGTCAATTGAATAAGATTTTTTTAACTTGATTTTAAAAAAAAATTTGGCCCTCGTTTTGCTCCGCTGTCTTAAATTCGTACCACAACTTTACCAGTTTATCTCTATATCGCACTTAATACTTGCACAAAATTTGAAAGTAATCTTAGAAGTAGTGTTTTCGGGCTGATTTTTTATATATTTTAAAAGGCTGCCATTTTGTTTTGTTATCTCATATTCATACCAAAATGTTACCAGTTCATTCCTATATAACACTTAATTTTGGTGCAAAATTGGATAATTAGTTTTTTCAGTAATAATTTTTTTAACATTTCACTAGGCCATCTTATTCCGGCATATTGGGTTTTTATCAAAATATTACCAGGTCATCCCCATATGATTCTTAATTTTTCATCAATCCGTGAACTGACAAACAAACCGACAGACGGACCGACGAAATTCATAAAACATATTTTTTTGTCATTTAGGGACACTAAAGCGTAAAGATATGTAAAACTTTAGAAAATGATTTTTTTCAGGATTACAATTATTATATTTAGCCGCCATTTTGTTTTGTCACCTTAAATTAGTACCACAGTTTTACTAGTTCATCTGTATACAACAATTATTTATGACACACAATTTGAAATCAGTCAGTTAAAAAGATTTTCAGGCTGAATTTTCAAATATTTTACTAAGCCGTTATTTTGTCCCGGCGTCTTGGATTCGTACCAAAATTTTTCCAGACGATTCCCACATAATACTTGATTTTTTTTTGCAAAATTTTAAATAAATTGGATGAGTAGTTTTTCAGTAATAATTTTTTTAACATTTCACGAGGCCGCCATTTTGTTTTCCACATTGGATTTTTATCAAAATGTTATTAGGTTATATGACCCTTAATTTTTGACGAACATTTGAAGTCAATCGGGTAAGTAGTTTTTAAGCTATGCCGTGAACTGAGAGACAGACAGACAAACTGACAGACGGACCGACGGAATTGATATTTTTCGGCATCTAGAGACGCTAAAACGTGAAGATGTGCAAAACCTGAGAGGATAGTTTTTCCACGATTACAAATTTTTTATTTAGCTGCCATTTTGTTCCGCCATCTTGAATTAGTACCACGGTTTTACTAGTTTATCTCTATACCACAATTATTTATGGCACTCAATTTGAAATCAGACCATTAAGTAGTTTTTCAGGCCTGAATTTTTAAATATTTTACTAGCCGCCATTTTGTTTCGCCATCTTGGATTTGTAGCAAAATTTTACCAGTTGATTCCTACATAATACTTGATTTTTGTGCAAACTTTGAGATACATTTTATATGTAGTTTTTTAGTAATAATTTATTTTAACATTACACTAGGCCGCCATTTTGTTTTGCCTTATTGGATTCTTACCAAAATGTTACCAGGTCATCCCCATATGACTATTAATTTTTGATAAAAATTTGAAGTCAATCGGATAAGTATATTTTAAGCTATGCGGGGAACTGACAGGCAGATGCACAAACCGACAGACGGACCGACGCGCGACGGAATTCATAAAACATACTTTTTGACATCTAGGACGCTAAAACGTGAAGTTATGTAAAACCTAAGAGGGTGATTTTTTCACGATTACAGATATTTTAATTAGCTTCCATTTTGTTCTGCCATCTTGAATTCGTACCTCAGTTTTACTAGTTCTTTTGTGTATCACACTTATTTATGGCACACAACTTGAAATCAGGCCCTTAAATAGTTTTTCAGGCTGAATTTCTAAATACTTTACTAAGCCGCCATTTTGTTGCGCCATCTTGGATTCGTACCAAAATTGAATCAGTTGATTCCTACATAATACTTGATTTTTGTGCAAAATTTGAGATAAATTGGATATGCAGAAAAATGTTTTAATGTTTCACTAAATTTGAAGTCAATCCTAGATTTTAGCTATGCCGCGAACAGACAGACCGACAGACAAACCCATGGAATTGAGAAAACATATTTTTCGGCATCTAGGGACCCTGAAATGTAAAGATATGAAAAAATCCCGGAGTTTCATTTTTTTACGAATACAATACTTCCCTTTTACGAGGGAAGTAATTAGATGTATTAAATCGTTAACGTCAAGGGACTAATACACATATCTTGCACATAAGTGACAAAATAAACGCTTTTTGCAGGAAACTTGAGGTATGAAGCATAATTGTGACGCAAAAAACTTAATCATCCGTATTCATTAAAGAGGTTTAAATTTAGACCAGATCTAACTTGACAGTTATACGTTTAAGATGACATTTTTAACAATTAAACAAATAATTTTTCTAAATGTCACAATTACAAAATGACAGTGAGCGAAACATAACTGGAGAACTTAGAGTTTTAAGTACCATGGCAACTAGATCTGGTCTAACTCTTAAACCTTTTTAGTAGATACAGGGACCTATGTTTCCCAATGCATACGAATTTATTAAACGCTATACAGATGAAAGCAACAAATTTACGTTTTATTTATGCACTAGAACATCATTTAGCCACGCCGACTCAAAAATTTACGAGGTGTTTTATAATCGACGAAAACAAGATACAAGTGTGGTGATTTCAAAATACTCCGAAAGATCTCTCAATTGAAAAACAGGAACTATTCAAAAACTCCACGGCAATAGCAATTTGTTAATATACCAACCACTGTTTAATTCTTGGGTCGGACTAGGCGATTAATTTTCTGGAATGAACGAAAGCGTTCTTCGTTTACTTTTACCATTACCTTCACCTTATCTTTGCGAAGCTGGATTTTCCGCAGCAGCTGCTTGGATGACAAAATATAGGTCTCAGCT
>JAUTXW010005407.1:600000-760000 GCA_030620095.1 Kuschelorhynchus macadamiae
TGTCCAAGTACAACTCCCCCGTCAAGTTTCCAGGAATAAAGAAAGGTCCTACAATATGATTTCCGAAAATGCCGGCCCAGACATTAATTTTTTGTGGGTATTGCGAATGTACCTCTCGAAACAAATGTGGATTCGAGTCGCTCCAATATCGACAATTATGTCTATTTACAGCACCATGTAAATAGAAGGTACATTCATCCGAAAAACAAATGTTAAATAACAAATTTGGGTTATTGTTCAAACGTTGTGTCATTAATTCGCAAAACTCCAACCTTCTATCATAATCGTCTTCATTAAGCTCATGGACAAGTTTAGTTTTGTACGGGTGAAATTTATAGGATTTCAAAATTCTTTGCACTGTTGAGCGTGTAAATCCTGAAGTAGCCAGACCACGAGTACTTTGGGTGTTGTCAAGAGCCACGTGTCCCAAAACTGCTATTTCTCTGGCTTCATTTCTACTTGGACGATTTTCCTGATTCCGGCGAATATTAGATACAGATCCAGTTGCTTCAAATTTTCTTATTAATTTAGCCACATACTTATGGTTAATATTTTTGTCTGGATGTAACGCATTAAACAACCGGGCGGTAGCTCTTGCAATGCTTCCGTTTTGATAATACAGTTTCGTTATTTCGACCCTTTCTTGAATTGAATAAATCATTGCAAAATATTATAATAGAACTAGGCAACTTAACGATTTCAAATCAAAGATAAAGTTGTTCTATGATTTACGATGACATTGACGGATGCTAAATTTCTTGCTGGTATCGGTGATTATTATTTTTTTCCGTATTATCAGTACTAAATTAAATGAGGCGAATTTTATAAAAAAAATTAAAAAAACTTCAAAATGGTTGAAGATAGGTATAAACTCTATTATACAAAAGTTACTAAAAACTTCCTGGAGAATCCAAAAATAGAAAAAAAATTGGGGGTTTCCATTTAAAAATGTCAAGTGTAATGCGATATCTTATTTTTGGAACACCCTGTATTATACAATCATACATGAAAAGACGTCCCCCTAAAAATCAAAATTGACGTGTCCAAGCGTTTTTCCCAAAATATACCAGGAAAGTCATAAATAAGGGTGGGACCTTTTCGTTGGGCCACCCTGTATAGATATATATATATATATATATATATATATATATATATATATATATATATATATATATATATATATATATATATATATATATATATATATATATATATATATATATATATATATATATATATATATATATATATATATATATATATATATATATATAAGAAAACGGATTCTTTGGGATGACCGCAAGCAATGGAATTTGGCTAACCATAGACACGTGTCAGAAAACAGAAAATTTGATCTTGTTACCCCACTTTTCCAGCAATCAAGTTGATTGAATTTGCAAGAGATATTTTTAATTCATTTGGCAACATTGACTTTTAAGATCGTCCAAAATAAATTACCCAGTTTTCTATGTCAAAAAATGATCCCTAGGTCTGCTATTCACGATAGGTTAACTCGACAATGCAGTCTATTCTGCCTTCCTAAACGCAGTTCAGCACTTTTTCAGCGATCATTTATTTATAACGCGGTAAAAATGTACTTATCCCTAACAGCCACACTATCAACCTGTTCAACAGTGACAAGTTTTAAACGCCAATTTAAGTTAAATTTAGTAAACGATCGAGCGCAGTGAATATGTCAAATATTAAATATTAAATATTCCATGTGTAAGAATATATTCTAGTTATTTTTGGCCTCAAAAATTTTTTGAAACAGTTTATTTGGTTTGCTTTTTCTTCGACGGCGGTTAGATATGCATTTGTGTTATTACTTGTAAGTGATAAAAGACTTTATTTATATATATATATATATATATATATATATATATATATATATATATATATATATATATATATATATATATATATATATATATATATATATATATATATATATATATATATTATATATATATATATATATTATATATATATATATATATATATATATATATATATAAGTATATAAAAGTATTTAATTACATTTTTCCGCAATAAAAGAGGAAGCAAGGTAAAAGTTAAAATTTTCAGACCTAATTTTTAACCGATCCCAAGAAGGGATATATATAGAATATATATATATATATATATATATATATATATATATATATATATATATATATATATATATATATATATCATATATCCATTGTCACCGCCGCACAGTGCGGGAGCATCTTTTTGCACTTTTAAAAGCAGTAAATATAATAGTAATTATAAATATGTTATAGCTTGCTTTGTCCCTGCCTTATAGGGTATTGAGTTAATGCAAAAAAGCGCACGATGATAGATTGTTTGTGGAATCAAGCTGTACAAAACCTACTTTTCGATGGCCTTTTCGATCTATAACTCATTTCTACGGCGAGAGCTAATTCCTCTCTAGAGTGAGTCTGGAGGAGAGGTTTAATGATGCATTTAAACCCGCCCTGCTAAACGGTAGTTTAGAACGACTTGCTTGTTTTTCTTTGTCTCCAAGCATAATAACAACTTGATCCAGCCACGATGTATTGCTTTTTATAAATTTTGATATGCTGCACCCAGGTCTTTCCATTTACGAGAAAGTACTACAGCAAATCAATGAATTGACGACTTAACTTCTTTTCCTCAGTATTTGTCAACTCCTCAGTATTTAAAAAAACTATTTACAAATTATACCAAGGCATTTTGAGAATTTTTTTATTTGGGCTGTATGGCTCCTTTTGCTTTAAGCGCTTGAAGGAGTTCTTTGCGCGTGGGCTCCAAAAATTATATATATTTCAACAAGCGGTAAATTTTTATATGCACAAAAAGTGAAGTGTTCATATAAGATAATAAGCCTAATATGAAATAGTTACTAGAAGTTACTCAGTAGATATCGTCTATAAAAGTTTGGATTTTTTTTGTTGTACTTCCAAAAGTTTAGACATTGGTCAGTCTATAGCCAAAGGGACAACAATGAAACGAAACGAAACATCTCGGTTTTAAAAAGTACCTACCCTTAGCAATACACAACATATCTTTTATTTAGATTTGACAACTACTAATAGATAACACATTTTTAAAACGACTAAATTTTCCAAATGTATTAAACCGCAAATTAACCACAGGAACAACCTGCTTATTCTAGTGCTACTATAAAAGTATGAATGGCAAATTTGTTTTGCTTGCATTTCTCGTTATCTGGAGTATTTACTTATTAAAAACATAAATATATATAGTTTTTCCTGGATATTGATCTTGCTGCTTGGATGCTTTAAGCACCGTGCGCCGCTCAAAGCATCTAAGATAGATAGATCAACAGATATTTGCAAAATTTGGAGACATTTGCAGTTAAAAACATCGCGACTTTGTCAAATTGCTTATTATGACAGTCAAAGATACATAGTTGGCAGAGCCAGACCAACTTCAAAAAATGGCAAATGAAAAAGTAATGCATTTTTACTCGAATCTAGATTTTACCCAATTTTTTGACTTCTGTTAAAAAAGATGAAACTCTATGTCTTGCAGCAAAGAGATGGTATTTTTGGTATATTTAGTCGTTTTTATCACAAGTGTTACCGATACGACTTTAGGAAGGGCCAATGAATGACAACCTGAATTCGGGCAAGGTACAATTCAAACATTTTTCAAAATTTACCTCTAACCCTGATTGAGCTGATTTTTACACTAGTCTCTAGAAGAAATAATGGCGTGTCTTTGTGTATTTACTTGATTTGCCTAGGACCAACTGTTCGTATGCTGCAGGGCCAAACGTAAAACCATAGGGAGATAAAACAAAATTGCAATTTTTATTTCTAAATGGCTCGCCCTGTATAACCCAGAGAGTAAATCTGGCGATGTGGTTTTTCAGTTCCTCGAGGGAAATTTGGGGTCCAATAAATAATTTCCGGCCCTCGTTACTCTTTTCGGAAGAAATAAATGTGAAAATTGAAGAGGCGGAAACAGTTTCTTGTAGTTTTTTGGCATTTCATATATAGGTATAGGCATCCTGTATTGATTTATATTCTCCATTAAATTCCTTTTTTACCTTGACAAAGTAGTCAGGCGAAAAATGCCCTTAAAATTACACCATTTTTTACTCCTTTTTTAAAGTAACACCCTGTGTTCTGATATTGTCCGTTAACAAACTTTTCCGAGATTTTTGGACGAGAGATCCGAAAAAAAGCTTGAAAATACCATAGTGACACCTGCATTTTGAAACATCGCGGTTTCGATGTCCCACCAAAATCGCGTATTTACCAAAATAAGCGCCAATTTATCCGCTATAATCGATTCTATAGAAGCATATTTCCCCCACGAACCGACAGCGAGCTGGAGCAATTCGAATGTTAAAAAACACGAATTTTAAAAATTTCCGGTCCAAAAGAGAAATACCCGGAAAGTAACAATAGCCGCGTGCGGCTATTGTAGCAAGTATGAGCGTTAGATCGCAAAGAAAGGTCTTTTGGGTCCGTTAAATGTATCAACTTTTTAATTTTAATACTTTTTTTTATGTAGCACAAGTTTAACGGAATTTGTGTGGTTATAATAGGCCTGAGTTCACGTATTCGTTAGTAGAAATAGAAAGATGCCAAAATATGCATTTCCTATCTTCGTTATCTGACGAGTTAAAAAAAATATTTTTGCCCTTTACTTGAAGTCAAAAATATTTATTTCTTGTTTGGGCGTGGTCTAGTCGTTATTAACTGCAGTTAACTCGTTCAGTTTGCGCTTTTTCGAAAAAATGTTGGTTAAAAAAATGATAAACATCTGTGGATCTCAAAATAATGGTCGATATTTCGAAATCCATTATTCGTACACTTTCGAAACTATGAAAACTAAATTAGGCACCTCGAAAAACCCTTCTAGATTTATGTTTGGGATCGGTTAAAAATTAGGTCTGAAAATTTTAACTTTTACCTTGCTTCCTCTTTTATTGCGGAAAAATGTAATTAAATACTTTTATAGATCTTAAGTATTGTTTCCTAAAAAAAAAAATACAAATTCAATCCGTCCTTTTCCGTTTCGAAGAAATAGAGCAAAACAGGGGTAACTTTAAAGGCATTTCACGTTTTTACTTAAAATTCCCGTATGGACCATTGGATCGTCGATTCACGTGTGCACTTTTCCCGTAATTTTCGAACTACCGATTTTTAATCGTGAAAAAATCACCCTCCGAGATTTTTTCAGATCTTCTTGTTTCAGGGTCCCTAAATGCCGAAAAACATGTTTTCTCAATTCCGTCTCTCTGTCTGTCTGTCGGTCCGACTGTTCGCAGCATAGCTAAAAAACTACTTCACCTATTGACTTCAAATTTTGGTCAAAAATTAAAAGTCATATGGATATGACCTAGTAACGTTTTGGAAAAAACCCAATATGGCAAAACAAAATTGCGGCCTATTGAAATGTTAAAAAAATTATTACTAAAAAACTGCTTATCCAATTTATTACAAATTTTGTACAACAATCAGGTAAACTGGTAAAATTTTGGTACGAATCCAAGATGGTAAAACAAAATGACAGCTTAATAAAGTATTTAAAAATGAAAAACTACTTAATGGACTGATTTCAAATTGTGTGCCATAACTAATTGTGGTATACATATGAACTAGTAAAACTGTGGTATTAATTCAAGATACCGGAACAAAATGGCGGCCAAATAAAATATTTGTAATCGTGAAAAAATCACCCCTTCCGAATTTACTTATTTTCAGGTTTTCGCGTCCCTAGATAGCAAAAAATATGTTTTATTAATTCCGTCGGTTCGTCTGTCGGTCTGTCTGTCTGTCTGTCAGTTCGCTGCATTGCTTAAAAACTACTTATCGGATTAACTTCAAATTTTGATAAAAAATTAAGGGTCATATGGGGATGAACTGGTAATATTTTGGTAAAAATCCAATAGAGCAACACAAAATGGCGACCTAGCGAAATGTTAAAAATTATTGAATAAGCACTTATTTAATTTATGTCAAATTCTGCACAGACATCAAGTATTATGTCAGAATCAACTGGTAAAAATTCAGCCTGAAATTTCAAATTGTGTGCCATAACTAATTGTGGTATAGGGATTCACTATTAAAACTTTGTTATTAATAATTCCAGATGGCAGAACAAAATGGCGGCCAATAAAATGTTTGTAATCGGGAAAAAAAATCACCCCCTCAGGTTTTACACATCTTCACGTTTTAGCGACCTTAATGCCAAAAATATGTTTTATCGATTCCGTCGATCCGTCTTTCGGTTTGTCTATCAGTCCGAGGCATACCTTAGAAACTGCTTACCAGATTGACATCCAAATTTTAGTCAAAAATTAAAGGTCATATGGAGATGGTAGTATTATGGAAAAAATCCAATATGGCGGAATAATGTTAAAGGAAATTATTACTTAAAAACTTAAATATCCAATTTACCTCAAATTTTGCACAAAAATCAAGTGTTACATAGGAATGGACTGGTAACATTTTGATATGAATTCAAGATAGCAAAACAAAATAGCCACCTAATAAAATATTTAAAAAAATCAGCCTGAAAATAATACTTAATAAATTAATTTAATTTTTTCTTTAACAATTAAGTATGATATAGAGATAAACTATAGGTAAAGGTGTCGGACGAATTTAAGATAGCGAAACAAAATGACGGCCAAATAAATATTTTAAAAAATCAACGTAAAAAAATTTTGTTCAATGTACTTTTAATTTTTGCAGAAAAATTAAATGTTAAAATGAACGAAATGGCGGTATGTGTCAATGTAAAAACTTCTTAATGAATTTATTAAATTATGTCCAAAAGTCAATTGTGACATAGGTAGAAAGAAACTGGTAAAATATAGGTAGGAATTCAAAATGACGCTCAATAAAAATATTTGAAAAGACAGTATATGTAACTCATATATACTGTTACCATGTACTGAATTAAATTGGGTCACACATCACTATTCACAAATAGAAAAAAACAAATCGAGGGAAGTCCCAGGTAAAAGAACATTTTTACGTCGAAAATTGTCGTACCCCTAAAATATAGCCTAGTCCCTAGGTAGGTGCCATTACTTGATGATAGTCAATAATATGACTTGACCTTTAGTTGTTTTGTGTGTGTTTCCAAAATTGATAGTTTTCTTGGGCTTATTTGTTGTAAAACCCAACACATACAATTTTTAGCATCCAAAGCATAGGGATTTTTGAAATATTTTTGTTATGAGTATATTAAGAGGCAAATTGTTACTTTATCTAAACGTTATTTTTTGCCCTTTGAGCCGATATTTTTTTAAAACCTGTAATACAGTAGACATATTCAGAATGCAATTAAGGTAAATAACACACATTTTCGGGATTAATTTAAAATGTGTGGCTTTTATAAGTTCTTTACCCAACATTTGACTTTTCTTAATAATATTTTCCAATAATTTCTTACTAGCATAAAATAAATAATACATTCCCACTCTCGAATAATATATACGAATACATTTTCGGCGTCTAAATCCGTTAAAATTGGATATTATGCCCATACATACATTCATAATAAAAAATAAAGAAATTTAAATGGTTTTCATTTAAATACACATTTCCCGCTTTCCTGCTCTATAGAGCAAAATCATTTGATAAGAGAAATTTTAGTTCATGATAATATATTATTATATTCATTCATAATACAAGCATTATGAAAAAAACATTGTTCAATAGCAATATAAAAGCTTGAAAAGTATTTTTATCGAGTTTTCATATAGAAAGCCTTTAAACATTTCGGCCAAAAACTAATAGAATTCCAATAAAAATTCTGTATTCTATATTTCGACCCTTTTGTGGCTGAATTTAGTCGAATTTTTGCAAGTAATTTTGATGAAAATTGGCCAAAAAAAATCTAATAAAATGGAAAAAAGTAATTTTTTTCTTCGTACGCTTGTTTCACGAAATTTTTGAAGACCTAGCAAAAAACTTTTAATACAGACTCGAAGCCAATTAAATGGGCTGTGTCCATCAACGAATGTTTAATAAATAGAGCCGCATAAGCCCACAATCTGCGACAAAAGTAGAAACATAGTTTCAATAAAAAAAATGGTATTTTTGAAATCATTTAGGGCTCCGATTTGAAATTTTTAGAGGTTTTAGTCAAAATATGGACCAATATCATATTAAAATTCTATCGCCCAGCAGTTATAAATCCGGAGTTATTATACGGCAAGTGCAGGGAATAGGTTTAAACAGTGAAAAGTTTAGTGCGCTTATAAAAAGTAATTAAGAGTGGCTTTTTAAGGCATTAAAACGCAGAAACAATGGGACCTAGACGCCATAGCGGAAAACCCTTCCAAATTGTCCCGTAGACGTGACCGTTATCCGTTCGGCAATTCTCGAGAATAAACTTTTTTTGACACAGGTTTTTATGTTACGGAGTGGTATTTGGAACCCCTCAATTGTTTCATATTGTTGGAGACCCTTGTATCTTCTACAAACGTACCACACTGGTCCCTTTCGAGACAGCGACGTTCCAAAGGTCAAAAAACGCTTTTCCAAGCGAAATTTGCTCGATCGCTGTCAGCGATTTCGATCTATTATAACAATATGGATCCTAGGTGGCTCGGATATGCTTATGTCAAAATTACAGTAAATGAATATCTGCATACCAAAGAAACCCGTAGCTTTTCCAGAGAAAAGGATTTTTCTTAAAAAACGTAATTGTTTGTATAGAAAAACATTACCATACATTAGTATATATAGAAAAGTAAAGAAACTTAAGGTAAGAATGAGTATGGAAATAATCACAGGATTTTAATAGATATTTAAGCAGTGCGGGCCCATGTTAAATTTTGCACCCCAGGCGAGGTATAATATTAGCACTCTCCTCCCAGTTTTTTTATATATTTTTAAGGTACTAATTTCATTGAAAATATGTATTGGTCAAACTCCCTCAAATTTTCATGTGATAGACGATTGACTTATATTTTCCAAAAAACGGAAGAAGGGAAAGGGGTGGTTGATCGAGCAGTTTTCGAATTATGACATCCCTTTTACTACAAACACCCGGTATGCAATAATAATGTCGAAATAATCAAATTCGATCTCTAGATAAAAATATTATTCCTATTTTAATTTTATATGATGTAGAGTGTTGATTTTTTTGCGGGCTTATTTTTGGCCTTGTCACAAGTTATTGTTAAGTTATTGATTTGTTTCTTTCATTTCGTTTCTGATCCAATATAATCGCTTCAAATGCCTACAATATGTTATTTGTTGAGTATACAGTAATATAATTCTAATTTGTAAAAAGGGTTTAAGGTATTTAACAGGCGCTCCATTTAATTTAAAATATTCGTAGTTAGTTAGCTAAAACAAAAATCAAGTTTAATTTTTTACATTTCCATACCCCTTAAAAGTTCCATGTTAAGTACATATTAATATAATTTGTAAAAAGTGTTTTGCATTTAATATGCCCTCGATTTAAATTAAAATATTCGTAGTTAACTAGTCAAAATAAGAATAGAGTTTAATTTTTTATATATTTATACTTTTTAAAAATATCGAAGATCTACGCCCAATCTATACGAAATACTATTTTTGGTGCAAATTTTAAACGAATCGGTTTAACAGTTCTCAAGTTATTGTTCCACAGAATTTTGCTTACATACACATACACATCCGCAGGCATCATACATTTTTTCTAAAAATGTTTTTTGTACTCTAGGGACTTTAAACGTTGATTAAACCCCACTTATACTTCCCTATACCGGGTGACCAGGAAAATAGGGTACACGCCGCCATTTCATTAGTTTTCTAGATACGCATTTGAAATTCGGATATGCTTAAAAACAGTGGCGGCTCGTCCACTCTTCGTTCTTTAGAATTGGAAAAATGGTGAATGACACGTTCGTTAAAATTGCACATTCCTTTTATAAACGACTTCTCAATACTTAACATTGCTAAAGCAGATGGTCTATCTTGGCCCATGGTGTTGTGTAGAAAAGTCATTATTCTATTTAATGTCGAAAAACAACGCTCGCTTTCTACAGTTGTCATTGGCTAAGTGCACAGTAAAGTTAATATTTTGATGGTTTCAGAAAACGTATTACTTAGGTTATTATTTATAATAAGTTGAAGCATTGAAATAGCTCCAGAACTTACACGAAATGGAAGACACTTCTGAAGATAGGTCGTTTAGAATTTTATCGCGAACTGCTTGGATGGACCGTTTAAAGGAGTTTACATATTTTTGTACTGATAAAACATCGATAACACGTTTTTAAAGTTCATTAAAAAGTATTTCACAATGGGGAATTATAAGATGGAAGAAGTGCAACCAAAATAAAAAAATCTTCATTTTGTAAAAAGCCGTTTAAACCAAAGGCTTGGTTAATTGTGTTGGCATCTTCTACCATTTCAATTATTCTTTCTAAACATAATAGAATGTCTGCCTGATAAACAAACACAGTTTCTACACAACGTACATTGGAGTACCCCCTCGTGGGAGCAGCTTTAGGTAAGCGAACTTTTAATCAAGAACTGCTGTGCGTTTTGGAGATCGACTAAAGAATGTTGAGAAACCGTCTAAATTTGCAAAGAAAACTTTTACATTTTTATCTTGACCTGCTGCTTTCTGTAATATTAAATTGAATTGGTGGGCATAACAATGTATAAAATTAGCGGCAGGATAATGCTCTTAAATTTTTTTGGTACGCCTACCAATTTTCCACTCATAGTGGACGCCCCATCGTAACTTTGCCCAATTAATTTCTCGGGGGTATTATTAATGCCTAGATTTTCTAATTCATGAAGAATTACGTCTGTAAGGTGTGAAGCTGTGGTCCCTAAAGGATTTACAAATTTACCAAATCGTTTATGGACAATGCCAGACAAAATATAACGTATTATAATAACCATTTGGGTTTTGATGGAACTGTCAGTTGTTTCGTCTACTTGCACAGCAACATACTTAGCTGACTGAATGTCTTGTTTAATTTGTTCCTGAGCCACAGCCAGCATAGAGTCAAGTAGGTCATTTTGAATGTATTTAGATGTTCTTTTAAAGACAGTTGCATTCGACATATACTCTTTAAAAATTGGATCTAACTCCTCAACAAAATTTATAAGCCATCGAAAAACCCCTGGATTTTCAGACAAAGCCGTTTCATCATGGCCACGTAGTGCCAGCTCGAATGCCCCTCAGAATTTTACACAATCTATAATTTTGTTACAAATATAACGATTTTTTATACATTTTCATTAAAATCCCTAAGGGATTTTCTATAAGCTGTGTCTAGCTGAGTGCGAATATCAACACTTCCAACCGTAACATAGTTCAATGAACATTTCATGTGATCTGCAGAAAATGCATGTTTTTTTATTTTTTCTTTTAAGTGTTTTAAGTCTTTAACACCGGTTTTGCACCATAATGAGTCCGACGAGTTCTTAGAAAACAACAAACAAACATAACAGTAAAACGAGTTAGAGACTTCACAACCACATATCCAGTTGGCTAAATCGTACATACTTTTGCGAATGTTTCGATGAACCTCTTTATTTTTGTCTTTACTAGTTTGTCGTATACTAAGTTCTGGCAAAGGGCAACCACTTACCTTGAATTCGGTTATTTTCTCAAAATTAAGTTCGTTAACACTCTTTAGTTGTTTAATTTTTTGCACTGTCGAGATTTTATTTCCTCTACATTCACAACTCAAACATAGACCACCTTGAAATTGGTTATTTTTGCAAAATTAAGTTCGTAAGCACTTTTTAGTTGTTTATTTTCTTGAACTAGTCACTACGAACATTTTGTTTCCTGTATATTCCCAACTCACACATGGACCATATAAATAAAAAAATATATATTACAAAAAACAGTATATAAATCAGTTCTCATCGATTAAAAACGTTCGAAACAATATCGAGATAGAATATCGACCGCGCGACCTCTAAACAATTGAACTTATTACTGCCGCATATTCCATTTGCTCTCACGTTCGGCTGCCGCTCGGTAGCTATGAGATCTTCGGGTACTTTCGGCAAGCCTTAAGGCAATTAGGGCAATTCGGACTGCCAGCCTAGCTTAGTATAGTGTATTTTATTATGGCTAAGTTAATAGTGTAGCGTATTTAACTTTTCCCAAGGTTCGCGTTTAATTATAACTATTAGGAGGGACGGTCAAACGAATAATTTATTTTCTGAAATATTTTTGGGGGGTCATTGATCAAATGACCCTATGGAAGAGCCGCCACTGCTTAAAAAGGTAATAGAGTGCATATTTTGTCTTTTCATTTTTAATTTTTTGCCACTTTCGGTTTAACCAGAAGTAGTTTCAACTCTCTTATTTTAAATGGAACTCTGTATATATCTTTACGCCATCTTATTCTACGTCAAATTCTTTTTTTTTTGAATGATAGATAATAACATTTGCATTCAAAATGGCAATGTTCTCGATGATTTTTTGAAAAATTACTTTATTTTGCTAATAAACTAACTTACGAGTGTAATCAGCCCTTCAGTATTAACTGGTAAACTGGTCTGTTTGGCAAGTTCCTGTAAAAGATAACTAGACACCCGTTGATTTTATAAGCAGCTAAACATCCAGTGATTTAAATAATTGTAACTATTATTGTCTCATTAACAGAAGGGGTTGTCAGCTAAATGCATCTTATTCAACAATGACCTCAGTTTTCCATGTCCAAACATTATATATATATATATATATATATATATATATATATATATATATATATATATATATATATATATATATATATTTATATATATATATATATATATATATATATATATATATATATATATATATATATATATATATATATATATATATATATATATATATATGTATATATAATTTAAGAAATCATGGTTCTTGTGATTAGACCGTGTCAAATTGAAATTACTATCCGACATTTCGCCTTGGATTACACGAGGCGTCTTCAGGGATCTTAAGTCCATGAGATCTGAACTCTGAATGAGCTTGAAGATATTCGGACTTTTATACCCGACTTGTACTCACCGAACCGTGACCCTGTGTTAAGATCGGTTTCCACGTGTGATATAGGCCGTAACCCGTATCTCTAATGACATTTTTTGTATATTTAAAAATTTCAATAGATTCTCTAACTTCTCGTTTATAAAATCCTGGAACCGATGCTAGAACCTTGCCTCGTGCAATCGAAACGTCGCATAGTGATTCCAATTTGATAGTTCTAATCCCAAGAACCATGATATCTTAAGTACAAATATAATTTTATAGGCGTTAATTAAGTATATGAGGGCTTATAATGCTATAATTATTTCTTAAATTTTAACAGTGGCCGAGATATCGGCATAACTCTTATTTAGCTTTTGAAAACGTTCGACGTCACTGATTTTAAAAATCTCTTTTCGCCATTAGAATCTTCAATCAACTTGTGATCAAAAAATATGTTTTGTATTTTTTCATAAAAAAAGTGTCATTTTCGAAATATAAGCAACTTAAAATTTTGATGTAGCGCAATAACACAACTTACATCAATGTTTTAAGTTGCTATTATTTCAAGATTGGTATTTTTTTTAAATACAAAGAAAAATTTCCTATTATAAGTTAAACGAAGATTCCAATGGGCGATAGAAAAGTTTAAAATTAGTCAGTGGTCTGAAACTTTTTAGAGATTAAATTAAACATATCCGCCACCGTTTAAATAACAAAAAAATAATTGCATACTGGTTAGGAGAAATAAAAAATGTATTTGATTAGAATGTATTGCGGAATGCGGACTCTTATTAAATTATGTTCTTGTATTTGGTTAATTAACTACGAATATTGTAAATTTAATTTAGTCACTATGAAATACAAAACAATCCTTACAAATTAATAGTTATTATATTACTTTATAATTAATGTCTAACATAGTGTAAATATTTACTATGACCGTAATGGTTCAGTAATGGAATGAGAGGAAAGCAAATGAATTAATCCCCAAGAATTTTTTTTTCAGCGTGATATTGTTCCTTCAAGATAATATCGTTTTTTTTTATTTTGAAATTCATATTTATTAGTATACATTTTTATAAAACTTGTTACGACCAGTTTTGGGGCATAGTAACGACTCTATTTTCTACATTAAATTAACATTATTAATAGCAGAGATAGAGTTCCGGGAGTTGGGCCTTTTTTATTGTAAATTTCCTCCCTTTTAAAATTGTTTATTTTTATCTCTTAAATGTTAATAGTTTCCTAGTCATTTGCAAAAAATTAAACTTTAATTTGTTAATAACTAATAAATTGTTATATTTGGGTTTGACACTTTGCACATTTTTCTAGAAGTCATTCCGAATACAATGAGCCCTCACTCATACGAGCAGTAGCAATATTTAGCACCGTTTTGAGTTTGTGAACCAGACTAATTTGCTGAATCTTGATCTTGAACATACTATAGTTCGCCTGCCCTTTAGGCTGCCGGCCCTGTACATTAATTTGACTATCAGCTCCACTCCTCAGTGCAACTGTTTTGATTGTATCAAAAAGCATTAATTTTACGTTGACATTGATATATTCAAAGCACTGATTACTTTAGTCGGCTGATAAATCCTCTAATCAAAGTCAAAACTACTAAACTAAAATATTTAATATACAAGTGGTTACTTGTTATGGATTTACATTGCTCATTCTCTTGATTTTCAATTTTGTTGTTTTAAACATTTGCTTAATTCCAGTTTGTGTTTATTTTGTAAACATGGAATATATTAAATAATAATTAATGAATAATACTAGATTGCTTTAGAATTTACAGTAGTAAGTAAATTATAATTCGGTCTCAATATAAATTATACAAGTAAACAGATCTATAATAAATTAGTAAAAATACATTTTGAACGACTTTCAGGTAAATATTTTAACAGCATTTTCATGCATTTTTAGTAAAATAGTAGTTTTTATTAGGAACGGCCTATACACTTATTAACTTCGGAAGGTTATATAGGAGGCTTATTCTCAAGAGTCTTATAAAATAAATATTAAATTTTTTCAGTTACGTTATATTAAATGGAAGCCAGTAATGTATTTATTTTATTATTAAAGAGCTATAATATAAACAGATACTAACATTCCATATCATAAGGGTCTAAAATCGAAGCAAAAGGGGGAGGTTTTTTTAAAACAATTCGTTTCCGTGGAATTGCTAGCCGAAAAGCGATATATCAATAATAATAATTATTGACCCTTTTCTACAATTATTATATATTAGCATTTACAAAATTGAACTAGCTATATAGTGTTAAAATTCACACTTTCTTAGCCTTGCGGCCATACAGAGATTATAATAATACAGGGTGTCCAATTTTATTTTCCACATTTTGAAGCCTAATAACTTTTTTACGGTTAGAGATATTGAAATGCCGTTTGGACTAATCTATATAGAGTTATTAAACGTTTTTTTGTGTATACAGGGTAAGCCAAAAGTGTCTACATCTTGATAATCCGAAACTAGTTATTTTTGAACCAAAAATAATTTTTAATGGGAAAACCTATATTTTGTTGTATATTCTTAAAGTTTGCTCTTTGGTCTTTCCAAAACTACCACCATACGTTAATTTTCTTTATGAAGTAAATTAGATCAATAGTTAATCAAACGAAATGTTGCACCTCCAAACTATAGGCACTTATTGCTTAGTTTTAACAGATGAACATGAAACAAAAATATCTGCACACATAATTTGTGACAAGCGTCTATTATACAGTAAAGTCAGAAGACAACATGATATTCTCAATAAAAGAAAATGCTGACACGTGTATCAAAGAGTTCCGCCAAGTGGTAGACCCATAAAAAACTGCAAGCATGCATTTTTGGCAAAAAAGAACTGCTTCTGAGGACAAGAAATTTAATAACTGTCTCATTGTAGCTGAAGCGGTAAGAAATAATTCTAATCCTTTTTTTTTTTAATAATACTCGCTTGCATAGTGTAGATGTGTATATTTGATGCTCCAGCTAAATTCTAAGTTTTTAGTGCTTAAAGTGAGAATTCTTCGCTGAAAGTTGTCACAGTCTTTGGAGAAGTCATAAATTAAACCTGTATCTACTTATTAAAAAGAAAAGCAAATTGTTATTTATTATTTTCCCCAGAACAATAAAATTGTATTTAACGAACGTCAAAAATGCCAGGTCAAATCCTTAACGAACGAAATTGCTTCAGGCATAGTAAAAAACGCCTTGAATGACAATGGGATTTTGGATGTACTGATACATAAAATTGTGGAAAAGATCTCATAAAAAATAAGCGATTCCATTAAAATGGCTTCAAAAATAAATACTTTAAATACACAGGCAGTATCGTTAGAAAAGGATAACGAAAGAAGAATGAAAATAGATGATCTTGAGCAGCAAAACAAATTTAATCAGCTGAGAATCTACGGTTTACCCGAAAATAAATGTAATAATATGGAATATCAGAAACAGGTCGTACAAATGTTTCAAACCAAACTAGGTGTGAACGGTGTAACACCTTTATCCTGTTACCGAATAGAACCTATCAAGAACAAGGAAAGAGTTTCCATTGTTGTGTTCGGCAGTTTACTTCAAAGAGATTCTGTATTTCAAAATTAAAAAAAATTGAAACGAAGTAAAATAGTAAAGTAGAAGAACTGAGAAAAATAAGACATGAATTGTTACTGTTAGCCAGGAGAAAATAGACAAAGGACTGGTTTGGACAATGAGAAGCAAAATTTTTGAAAAAATTAATAGCAAAAAAAGTTTGATTAAAAAATGAAGATGATGTTGATTCAGCCCTGCAAAATCTTGCGGAGGCTCAATATGCGCTTGTTTGCAATCAGCACGATGGGTTGACGGTTAAGCTCGTACCGGAGAGCTACTGCCAAAAATCTACGGCTTTTGAAACACCCTGTATCTCTCCATAAAATGTGGCAATGGGATACTGTGGCTGAAAGTATCCAGTTTACTGGTAGGTATCTAAAACACTTCGAAAAGAAAGTCTTGAAGGTCCAATTTTTTTAATTAAATCGTATAACATTTTCAGCACACGCTGTGTTAAATATCTGAGTTAACTTAGTGTATGAATCAGAAATACACGTATCTTAAACGCTTGAAACACTTCAAGTTTTTTTTCAATTTGAGTTTACCTTGTAACAATTTCTACACATCCTGTATGGCATCCCACCACAGATTGTATACATTGAACCCACGCGTTTTCAAAGCACCTAAAAAAGAAAAACTACGTATTGTGGTTCTCTGTTTGCTGTCATATAATTTTTTGCTCATAGTGTACAGTTAAATAGTTTTTATGTTTCCTCGTACAGTAAAACAAAATGAGGATTTAATACAAAGTCTCATGAAGAGGAAGAAACGACCATTCAACCGATTTTTTTTTTTAAATCGGTTAATTAATTACGAAAATATGGGGTTTTGAAATTAACGATATTAATATTGGTACAATATAACGTTTTCTTCATGTATCTAAGTTCCGCCCTGTAAAGCTGAAGAAATATATTTTTTATTTAATTTTATATTTATAATTTTACATAATTAGCAGCAACTGATGCAAGAACAAACCTTTCTTGTGATACAATCTCGACGAATGATTGTTTTATAATATTTTCCTTGCGGCATATTACCAAAAATCGGTAAATTTTCTTTACCCGGAACTTGCTTCATTATGATTTTCTTTCGATTTGTTAGGAATAGTGAACCCAATTTAATTCAGTACATAGTTACAGTGTATATGTGTTACATATACTATCTTTTCATGTCTATCATCTTGTTACGTTATGTATCACACTTAGTTCTTGCACAAAAGGCCGCTATTTTGTTTTGCTATCTTGGAATCACATCAAAATGTTCCACTTCATTTCTATGTAATACTTGATTTTTGTGCAAAATTTGAGGTAAACTGAATAATTAGTTTTTTAGGTAATATTTTTTTAACGTTTCACTAGGCCGCCATACTAGATTTTTACCAAAATATTGCCAGGTTATCTCCATATCAATCCATTCAATCTGGTAGGTAGTTTTTAAGCTATGCCGCGAACTGACAGACAGACCGACAGACGGACCGATATAATTGTTAAAAGTTATTTTTTGGCATTTACTGACGCAAAAACGTGAATATATGAAAAACCTGAAAGGGTGAATTCTTTCACGATTACAAACATTTTATTTGGCCATTGGCAATCTTGAATTAGTAACACAGTTTTACTAGTGCCTATATCGTAATTAGTTATGGCACAATTTTTCAAATCAATTCATTAAGTAGTTTTTTGAGGCTATTTTATTATGCCGCCACGTTGTCCTTCCTTGTTGGATTCCTACCAAAATTTGACCAATTACTTCCAGCATAATACTTGACTTTTGTGCAAAATTTTAGATAAATTAGATAAGAAGTGTTTCAATAATAATTTTTTTAACATTGCACTAGGCCACTATTATGTTTTGCCATATTGGATTTATACCAAAATGTTACCAGGTCATCCCCATATGACTCTTAATTTTTAACCAAAATTTGAAGTCAATCAGGTAAGTAGTTTTTTAGCTATGCCCGAACAGATAGGCCGACAGAACAGACAAACAGATAGGCAGACAGTCCGACGGAATTGAGAAAACACGTTTTTCGGCATCTAGACACGCTAAAAAGTGAAGATCTGAAAATAACAACAAGGGTGATTCTTTTACGCTTACAATACTTACAAAATTCATGAATTTTTAAACCTTGTGCGCTACTTAAACTAATTGTCATATATTTGTGTGATGAACTTTTGCGGCATATCATGTAAAATGTTTGCTGATATTAATCTCATCTCATATTATATTTAAATGTATATGTTAGAAATATTTTTTTGTACGTTTTCAAACTTATTGTAACTTCTAAAATTTGGAAACAATAAAAAAATGAAGCAAAAACAGAACATCTAACATTAAAATTGACAGCCTGTACTTTATACGGTTGTTTTATTGAAAAGCCCTCCAATCCATATCGATATAGGTTTCTTCCTAATTGATTCATAATTAACTAGATGGCGTCTCTTTGATTTTTACTTTCCTCATAAAAGGGAAGTATTGTAATCCTGAAAAAATCACCCTCCGAGATTTTTTCAGCTCTTACGTTTGAGGGTCCCTAGATGACGAAAAACAGGTTTTCTCGAATCCGTCGGTCTGTCTGTCGGTCTATCTGTTCGCGGCATTGCTAAAAAACTACTTACCCGATTGACTTCAAATTTTGGTAAAAAATTAAGGATCATATGCGGATGACATGGTAACATTTTGGTAAAAATACAATATGACAAAACAAAATGGCGGCTTAATGAAATAATAAAAAAATTATTATTAAAAAAGTGATTATCCAATTTTTCTGAATTTTGCACAAAAATCAAGTATTATGTAGGAATTAACTAGTAAAATTTTGGCAAAAATTCAAGATGGCAGAACAAAATGGTGGCTTAATAAAATATTTAAAAATTCAGCCTGAAAAAACTACTTAATGAACTGATTTCAAATTGTGTGCCATAACTAATTGTAGTATAGAGATGTGCTAGTAAAAGTGTGATACTAATTCAAGATGGCGGAACGAAATGGCCGCGAAATAAAATGTTTGTAATCTGAAAAAATCACCCTCTCAGGTTTTACATATCTTCTCGTTTTGGCGTCCCTAGATGCTAAAAATATGTTTTATCGAGTCCGTCGGTCCGTCTGTCGGTTTGTCTGTCAGTTCGCGGCAGAGTTTAAAAACTACTCATCAGATTGACTTCAAATTTTAGGCAAAAATTGAAGCTCATTTGAAGATGACCTGGTAATATTTTGGATGAAATTCAATATGCCGGAACAAGATAGCGGCTTAGTGAAACGTTAAAGAAATTATTACTAAAAAAGCTTCTTATCCGATTTATCTCAAATTTTGTACAAAAATCAAGTATTATGCAGGAATCCACTCCAAAATGGCGGTTTAAAAAATACTTAAACATTCAGCCTGAAACACTACTTAATAAACTGATTTCAAATTGTGTGTTATTTCTAAATGTAGTATAGAGATGCACTAGTAAAACTGTGGTATTATTTAAAGATGGCGGAAGAAAATGACGGCTAAATAAAATTTTGTAATCTGAAAAAATCAGTCTCTCAGGTTTCACATCTCTACGCGTTTTAGCGTTCCTAGATGCCAAACAATATGATTTATAAATTAGGTAGGTTTGTCTGTCGGTATGTCTCTCTATGTCAGTTTGCGGCATAGCTTAAAAACTACTCATCAGATTGACTTCAAATTTTAGTCATAAATTAAGGCTCACATGACCTGGTAATATTTTGGTAAAAATCCAATGTGCCGGAACAAAATGGCGGCCTAATGAAACGTTAAATAATTATTACTTAAAAAACTAATTATCCATTTTGCACAAAAATCCAGTTTGATGTAGGAATCAACTGATAAAATTTTGGTACTAATACAAGATGGCGGAATAAAATGGCGGCATAATAAAATGTTTAGAAATTCAGCGAAAAAAAAAACTTAATGATCTAATTTCAAATAGTGTGTCATAGCTAATTATAGTATTCAGATGAACTAGTAAAATGGGATATTAATTCAATATGGTGGAACAAAATGTCTGTCTATGTCAGTTTGTGGCATAGCTTAAAAACTACTGATCAGATTGACTTTAAGTTTTAGTCATAGATTAAGGCTCACATGACCTGGTAATATTTTAGTAACAATCCAATGTGCCGGAACAAAATGGCGGCTTAATGAAACGTTAGAAAATTATTACTTAAAAAACTAATTATCCAATTTGCACAAAAATCAAGTTTTATGTCGGAATCAACTGGTAAAATTTTGGTACTAATACAAGATAGCGGAATAAAATGGCGGCATAATAAAATATTTAGAAATTCAGTCAGAAAAAACTACTTAAAGATCTAATTTCAAATTGTGTGTCATAACCAAATATAGTATTCAGATGAACTAGTAAAACTGGGATACTAATTCAATATGGTGGAACAAAATGGCAGCTAAATAAAATTTTTGTAATCTCAAAAAATTACCCTAGCATGTTATACATATCTTCGCGTTTTAGCGTCCCTAATGCCAAAAAATATGTTTTATTAATTCCGTTGGCCCGTCTGTCGGTCTGTCTGTTTGTCATTTCGCGGCATAGCTTAAAAACTACTCATCAGATTGACTTCAAATTTTGGACGAAAAATAAGGTTCATAAGGGATGACCTGGTAATATTTTCGTAAAAATCCAATATGCTGGAACAACATGGCGGCCTAGTGAAACGTTAAAGAATTATTATTAAAAAACTAATTTACCTCAAATTTTGCAAAAAAATTAAGTGTTATAATCAAAGGAATGAACTGGTAATATTTTAGTATGAAATAAGATAGCAAAACAAAATGGCGCCCTAATAATTATTTAATTATTATAATAATTAAATAATTACTTATTAGATTAATTTCAAATGTTGTGCAAGCATTAAGTGTTATATAGAGATAAGCTGGTTAAGTTATGTTACGAAAAAACTTGAGCGTAATAATTGATACCAGGCTGAGATTTAAGGATCACTTGAAGAAAATTTTTCAAAAAACATACGTTTCCCTTAAAATGTTATATTGCAATAGACAGACATAGAGATAACTGTCTGAGTCCCTTGTATTATCGCATTTTAATTATTGTGATTTCGTGTATGGTTTTTGTTTGGATCAGGAAAGTAGATCTCGCATCCAGAGGGTGCAGAATGCCTGCGTACGCTTTGTATATGGTGTAAGGAAATTTGACCACATTTCACACTTATACGCTGAAGTAGGCTGGTTGAAAATGGATTCACGTAGAATACTCCAGTTATGTAGTTTTTTGATTAATATTATTAGCAACCCTAATACTCCCCATTCTATCCGAGAGCGTCTAATTTTTCGTAGAGATATTCATTGCCTTAATATTCGTGATGCAAATAAATTAACTATGCCTCATCATCGGAGCGCCATTCTTCAACGTAGTTTTTCATTTAATGCTGTCCGACATTTTAATTCTATACCGACCGAAATAACCAATCTAAGTTTAAGCAATTTTAAATATACATTTAAGAAACATCTTCTAAGTCAACAGTAATATATTATTTGTTTCTTTGTTTTTTGTGTCCCTCTATTAGTGAGGAATTATCAATTTACTATGTTCCAATCTCAATCAAAATAATATAACTTAATTTACTACTTATTTTGTGCCCTATATCAATGTTACATAATAAATTATATTCTATCCCTATTCTGTCACAGTTTCGTTCAGTTGAGTAGCTACTGAAGCTAGACTGCGCCAGACTTTAACATCATTTGCAATATTTCTAATTACTTATATTGTACTTATATTGTTGGAATAAAAGGCATTTATTATTATTATTAATTTAAGATAGCGGAACAAAATGGCGGCAAAATAACATGTTAGAAAAAATTAACGAAAAAAAATCTTCTTATTCAATTGACTGTAAATTTTGGAGAAAAATTAAATATGATATATGGATAAACTGGTGCGATTTCAACATGACGTAACAAAATTGCGGTGTGTCAATGTAAAACCGGTTTATTGAATTCATTTTAAATTATACCCAAATGCAAGTGTCGTATAGGTAGAAAGTGGTAAAATATTGGTAGGGGTCCAATATATTGGAACAAAATGGCGTCCAATAAAAATGTTTGGAAAGACAGTGCATTAAGTGTTCCTAAATAACTATGTACCGAACTAAATTGGTCACACTTCACTATTCCTAATAAAAGGAAATATTCATAATGAGGGAAGTTCCGGGTAAAGCAAATTTACCGATTTTTTAATAGTGTACTGAGGACCGGCAACCAACAGGCTCTCCGAACAGTTACGAGCTACTGCCCACCTGTACTGGTAAGTTTGTAAAAAAGATACGCCATATTACTTGCGTTTTTGAAGTACCATTTAGATAGATGTTATACCAAAACTAATTTTTTAACGTTTACTGGAACAACATTTTATCCCAAATACCGCATTTGCTATGATTCTATGATCAATCACACTTTAGCAATGTAAGTCACTTCAGCAACATTAACTTAAATTACATAAGCTTGTTGGAAGGCCTCTCGTGTTAAACTGTTGAATTAAAAACCGATGACCCGTTAGAATTTTCCACTTTCTGGCAAATAGATAGATCCTAAAATGCTCGACAGCTCAAACAGTCACTAAAGGCTCCCTTTTGATGGTACAATAATTACGCTGTGCTTTGTATACAACAGGCAAATGCCGTATATTTGTCATTCGAATCAGATAAAATTGCGTAAACAAAGCGCAACCACTTTCATTAGATTATAAATTTATTATTTTCAGACAATGCATTCGTAAGTTTGCTCATGCCGTTTTAACGACTTTTGAAAAAAATCTTTCTCATCGTCATCGTTAATTCAAATTAGATTTGAATACTGATACATTAGATACTGAGGTACGGTTTCTCTTTTTTCTGGTAGCAAATCTAACATAATATTCAAAATAAAGTATTTTTTAAAATCACTTTTTTTAAATTGTTTTAAGGTACCTTTTAGAAATCCTATTCCTTATTTTTTTAAAATTAGAATAGTTACACTGCTGTCCTAAAAAAAACCTTGTCAATGTTATTTTATATACCGTAACTTTACATTATTATATTAATTTTAATGGCTATTAACTTTTGTCCTTTTTTTTCTATGCCGCTCGTCCTATTGTGCTTTGTTTAATAATATTATAATATTGTACATTGAAATGTTAAATTCTGTTACAAATTGGTAAACGCTCTGCTTTGATGTTACAATAATTTATGCAAAATAATGAATTAGTTTTATTGTTGTCCACTTGGCATGTCTGATGCGTGTATACATGTTTTTATTTTAGTTTCTAGCATTAGTATTTGCGTTGCATGTACTTTACCTAGACGGAAATCATTACCACACACAATTTACTCTTAATACTTTTATTTTTATTAATATTCGTCAACGGCATAGAAGCCTTGTTTTGGATGGTTCCTTCATTTTCTGAATTAAGCAGCATCTCTTATGGAATTTTAACATTTTTTTTAAATGTAATGAGTAATTTTTAAGAATAAGTCAATATGAAATATTACGGTGTTGTTAATTTTTGATTGCCTGTATTTGGATTATTATAAATTTCCCAGTAGATTATTACGGTATTGCAGACTTCGGTGACTACCTTAGACTATAAAACAGAGGATAGACTCAACATTTCATTCATAAATAGTTCGAAAGTTGGATCTATTATCGTTTTTTCGTATGCTATGGGTGCAAGAGAAAACATAACATCTTCCTCTGCGTCGCCGGTCCCAAAAATGGCAACCCTGTTGGCTCTCACTATAGACTGAACCAACAGCGGCTCGTTTCTCTTTAATTTAATATATCTTTATAATATATGTTAATGTGTTTTTGCCAATTTTGAGGATCTGTCAGGCGCATACTCAGAAATTCGGACTGGGGGGTCCAGAATCAGAAACCAGGTGACATAAATATTTTGCGGTTCCTTTTCCCTTTTCTTGCAAGAGGAAATTATTGTAATCGTATTAAAATGACCATCAGAGATTTTTGGTTCTCAAATCCGTCGGTCTGTCTGTCTGTTGTGCGGCATAACTAAAAAACTACTTGATGATTGACTTCAAATTTTAGTCAAAAATAAAGAGTCATATGGGGATGACATGGTAATATTTTTATGAAAATCCAATATGACGGAACAAAATGGCGGCCTAATAAAAATGTTTAAAAAAATATTACTAAAACTCTATTTTATTTTTTATTTATTTTATTTTACAAAATTGACGGGTAACCCCATTTTACAATAATAGTTACAACCTAATTATACAAACAAGAGAGTGAAATTAGTGAAATTGTTAACACTTAAGTTTAAAATGGACCAACATTTACAAAAAGAAAAATGCAAATGCAATGTAATCATATCGGTATTACAATAAAAGCTTGTCTTTTAAAACCAGACAGCCTACAGTTAAAAACATCAAGGTCTGGATTAGAATTAAAAACTTGAAGAGTTTTGTCAATGGGGGAATGAGTCCCACAATTTGTTGAGTGGAAAGGAATGCTGAACAAGTTTGAGCGCCGTAAGTGTCTGCTGGGCACATTCAAGCTAAAATTTGACAATAGTTGGGGACAAGTGGACAGGCCAATGATCAACTTAAAAACAAAAAACATGTCAAACAATAGACGCCTATTCTCCAACAATCTTAACTGTAGCAGGAGTCTCATATCAGTTCTGTGATAATCACACATGTTAATATTCAACTTAAATGCAGCGAATCTCAAAAATTTGTTCTGGACTCCCTCTAACATTTCCTTGTGGGCCTGATAAAATGGAGACCAAACGACCGTCGCATACTCCAAACCTGAACGGACAAGTGAGCAATAAATCAGCTTAATAGTGTCAATTGAGAAATGAGAACAATTTCTCGACACAAAACCTAACGTTCGTAGACCCCTCAAACTCACCTTAGAAATATGCTCAACAAAAGTCAGCCTTTCATCCATCCAAACACCAAAATCCTTAACATTGTTAGAATAGGACAAATCTTCATTGTTCAGTCTGTAAGCAGTAGGGTATCTTGTCCTGACCCGAAAAAAACTTATAAAGCAGCACTTGCTTATGTTCAAAAATAGATGTTATACCAAAACTAATTAATCCAATTCACCTCAAATTTTGCCCAAAAATCAAGTGTGACCTAGGAATAAACTGGTAAAATGTTGGTGAGGAGTCTTTAAAGTTAAACAAAATAGCGCTCTAATTAAATGTTAAAATATCAGTATCAAAAAACCATTTATACAATTAAGTTGAAATCTTACACAAAAATCAAGTGTGAAAAAGGGATGAACCAGTAAAAATTGATATATCCTATCTGGCGAAACAAAATGACGGCATAATTTACCCCCGTAATCACTAAAAAAGTTTAAGAGATAGACCAGGTCTAGTTGCCATGGTACTTAAAACTCTTAGTTCGCCAGTTATGTTTCGCTTGTGTCACTGTCGTTTTATAATTGTGACATTAGAAAAATTATTTGTTCAATTGTCAAAAATGTCATCTTAAACCTATAATTGTTAAGCTAGACCTGGTTTAAATTTAAACATTTTTAGTGAATATGGCTGTTTATGTTTAAAAAAATCAGTAAAATTCCATTTCCTACAAAAAAATCTTTTTGTATTAAAGAAAATAATTAATATCGTAATTGATTTTTTTTTATAGATAAGTAATTATAAAATAATACCGTTAAATAAACCAAAAATTTAAAAATAGTATGTATATGTGTATGTTCATAAGTATGTATGTCTATACATATGTATGAATATATGTTAGAAAAGTAAATTTTAAAAAATCAGAGCAATGTTCTTTGCCCGGAACATCTCTCATAACAACTTCCACCACACACATTGTATTTGTAATTTCTTATAGGGTAAGACTTGGGTACTTGGATTCAAAAATAAGTGCTTTTAACAGAATCTTCCTCGTAATAAAAGAATTGACACATATTAACATTTATGTAATGTTTTAATTTATTACGAAATAACTATATGGATATATAAACCAAGTTATATGTGTTGTGGTGGAATCCGTTACCAAGAAAGTTCCGGGTAAAAGGAAATTTCCCGAATTTGTTTATATTCTCTCCTCGGTTATTGCCAAACACCTGATTTACTTATACATATAGGTTACATAATTTGGATTGTCCATATATGAGTAATTAAAAAACGAAGAATATATCAGAAATACATTAAACTTTAGAATATTAATAGTATTGATGTATAACAAAATTTAAAGGACTCTATTAATTATTTCTTAATTCTTTTAAAATCTTATATATACGAAAAAGGTTAGGTAGGAATTGTATGAATATATATTTTAATTCTATATGAGATAAGACCGGAAGAACTAAGTAGTTGGAATTTGGTATGTGGAGATATAACGTAAGCTACTTCCTTGAAGATATCTGAAGATTAAAATCACAATGATTTAACCAAAATGTTTTATAACTAAGAGGCATTTTAAAAATCCGCAAAAATACGTTTGTTTTTTAATCAAAGCATTTATCCATAGGAATATAGAACTTATTCACATCAAAAATAGTATATTTGTATTGTAAATAACGCATTTAAGCATTTGGAGAGCTAGTATGTATTTTAACGTTTACGTTATATAAACCCCAATAAAATATTTATTTTTGTTCAAATAATACCCATTTTTTCTTGTTTTCCATGCCAATTAACCTACTCGAATGGCTAATATATATATAAAATATCAAATTAATATGGGTGAATGCTAAGGTCTGACGGTTCGGAAACCACTGATATCTAACCTTAATTACGTCAAGACTTACTTGTGATATGATACTTCGGGACTTAAATAGTCTGTATTTCCACAAACAACATACTTCCTCACCATAGTTTATCATTTATTAAAGTACTACAACACACAGAACTTACAAAATCATTAAAAAAAGAAAAAAAATATATATAAACAACAATGGTCGAACGCGGTAACAATGCAGAGTCTGTCTTGTAATTGGACTATAAAACAAGAGTGCTATGATGATTGCTATGAATGAATAGTTGTAAAACTACTCGTAAGGGACGTAAATTTGGCGTAGCGTCGTTACCATTTCTATTTGGTAATATTTTTTTTATTACATTTTTGTAATTTTTTAAAGACCTTAATTACTTAGACAATAAAACCATGTTTTATAGTCTAAGGTTAATGATTGTGTGTAGTATTTTGATACACATATAACTGTGTTATGAAAATGTATAAACATATTGGAGTAATTCGATAAAACTTGGCTTAGAATATTTGACAATTTTTAAAACGTGACAACAACCTACACCTATCCATGTAGTGGAGAGGGGAAAAAATTCAATCTATAATTTCGTGTTAAATGTAAATAGTTGGGTCTCTCTTGTTTTCCTAGTCTAAGGTGGCTACAAACCGAGGAGGGTGTTAAAGGGGAGGGAAATCATTCATGATTATTAGTTATTACGATCCATGCATCTATAATTTGAATGCATCGTTGACATATAGCGATTTCAGCAGGAAGCAGATTTCTAAATAATATCAAGACGGACTAATTTAAAAATACAGACCATCCAAAAAGCAACAACAATTTAAAAATTAGTCCGGCTCGATATTATTATTTAAATATCTGCTTGGAATTCCTGCTGTAAATCGCGATATGTCATTAATAACTAATAGTCATGAATGAGTTCCTTTCTACTTTAAGACTCTCCCTGGTTTGTAGCCGCTAAAGGCTGCAATACCGTAATAATCTGCTAACATAAAATTCAATAAGAAGTTAAATTGTTGCAGTTGGTGTTGAACTCATGGTCTTTGCAGCTCAGCGGTCAGAGCGCTTGTCTAGAATGCAAAGAGGTCCCGGGTTCGAGTCCCAGCGAAGTCTAGTAAACTTTTTCAATTTTGCTTTGCCTGAAATGCCTATTAAAATAAATTTGGGAAATTTATAATATAATACAATACCTTTATCTCTATTAGGGGAATGATATTGCGAGGGTCAGAAATCGAAGATGAACGAAAATGGCAGCTATGGAGCTGAGCGGAAACAGGTTGACTAATATAAATCTAGTCACTGTAATATTGTTAAACACAATTTACATATCAGTTTTTTTAGTTATTATGCATCATTATATTTAAATAAAAATATAGACATTTTTAATTAACATAGAACCCCAAAGCTGTTTTTAAAATGAGAGTCTGTTATGTTCATGAACTTTCTATATTTCAAATATTTTTCATAAACGAGTTTCTTTACTATTTTTATAAAACTTAAATATGTTATGTGTGTTACAATTATGCAAAATATTTTTTATTGATATTGCTGAATTCTAAAATATTTGGGAGGAAAATATTCCATTGTATGAGGGATTTCATAAAAAATGTCGATTTAATCTTGCTTTGGAGAGAGTTTCGTAATTATGGCATATTTCCGGCAAAATATTTTAAATTTTTTTGAAGTAAAAAAGACATCCAAGTATAAATAATCCTCTTATGTTAAGTATTTCTGAGACCTTTTATGATATATCTCTGGGATATCGACTATTTTTATCTAATATTATTTATAACATTTTATTTTGACATCTTTCAATATTGAGGAGGCTTTATCTTATAGACCATCCCAGAAGACAATGCGATATAATTAAGTATGGCACGGCTGATAAAATCTTAAATAAAACTTTCTAATTTTTTTAAAATAAATGTAATGTAAATGTTGGTTAATGGCAAATATTTTACCCTTTTGATATTATTGGACAATCGCAATGTGTGTGTCTAAGTACGTTGGACATGTAGAAGAGTGTATTTCATACCAGGATGGTCCCTTAAAGTTAAATAATAGGCTATCAACTTAGTTTTTGACACGGTCAAAATTAATTTATTCACACTAGTGATGAACAACAAGTCATACGCCAATTAATCTAAATTTGTTTCGTCTTTTTGTATATACTCTAGCTAATGATTTTCTTTCTGCTGATTACGTTTTTGGCCACTTATTATTTTCCATTAGTATTAAATGTGTATATGTAATTTCCAACTGAACCCAAGCACACAAACAAAAAACATCAAATATAGGATAATTAAGAAAGCATAACTTGAGTAAGTTCTGAAGCTGACAGATAGCCAACAATCAACTGGCTAAATACAAACATTCTAAAAGTTTCAGTGAAAAAAAAACATGCTTTTTTCAAGGGTTGTAGAGAGTCCTCTTTAGGCATATATCGGGCTAATGATACTTTTACGTTTTTGTATGCCTCTAAAATCTCTTCAAAACGTATGGTCAAGTTAAGTTTAAAGAAGGACTTATGTGCTTTAGACCTAAAGCTTCTTGAGATTCTCTAAGGGTAAATAAGAATACCGACGAATATCCTCATATATTTTTATATATTCAGCAAAATATTTAAAGTAAAAAATACTCTTCTAACTAAATAACAAGGTCAATACACAGATAAGTGTGTAAACAAATATAGGTATACTCTTCCCTCATCTGAAATTGGATTTTTCAAACATTTAATATAATTACTGATGGGAATAAGGTGGCAGCAAATGCTTTTGTTTAATAAACGTTAGAAAGAAGGAAAAAGACCTTAAGTCAGAAAGACGTCTATATATATATATATATATATATATATATATATATATATATATATATATATATATATATGTATGTAGTGCATAGAATTTCGGATGAAACCGACATAGAAAAGCTGAAGAATAATTAGAAAAATAACTTCAATTGAAGGTAATCCTAAATATGTATTGAGGAATATTGTGAAAATTTTATTTGTTTTGGGTGATTTAAATATGAGCAATTTTCCTTTTATTTGTTTTGTTTCAGTTAGTTTTTTTTTGCATTGTTTTATCTAGAGCAATATGGGTTAATTGCCTAGTTTAAAAACTTGAAATATGTCGAATGGTTTAAAAATAGGACATTTAAATATTAGGTCAATCTTTACGGGGTTTAATGAATTTAAAAACTTGGTAATGGACAATAAATTCGATATTATGATGTTGTCTGAGACATGGCTTTCCGAGGGTGATGATTCAGGTTTTGTTCATATTCCTGAGTTTCAACTAATTAGAAAAGACAGAGCGGGGAGGGGGGGTGGAGTTGCAGCTTATGTAAATGTCAACTATAATATAAAAATTATTAATTTTAATTTTGAAACTAATTCTGGGTTGGAATACTTGATTTTTCAAGTTAAAATACGCAGCAAAAAATGTGCATTTTGTGTTTTTTATAAGTCTCCCTCACTGGGTTTCAATGCCATTTTAAGTGATCTAGATAATATATTTTCATATTTATATCCCATGTTTGATAGTATATATTGCTTGGGTGACTTTAATATCAACTTGTTGACTCTGCCTAATGCCTTAACTGATTTTTTTGAGAATTTTAATATGTTACAGATTATTAACGAACCCACAAGGGTGACTGGATCCACCAGTACTCTAATAGATTGTATTTTTGTTTCTGATTCTTCCGTGATTCGTAACTCTGGAGTTTTTTCAGCCGATATAATTTCTGATCATAAAATTATTTATTGTGAACTCAATCTCACTAAGAGTCCCATTGTACCAAGAGTTGTGGAATATAGGTGTTTTAGAAATTTTAATGTTAATATTTTTTTAAGTGATATGCATAGGCTTCCTTGGGATAATATTTTGTATGAGACTAAGATATAGAAACACGCTATTATCCACCCGGCTGCTTTAATATATAATGGAAAAGAAACAGTAAAGACATTCGTAAGAACTACAATGTTAAAACATACAAGCAATAAGATATTACTCCATAAACAAAAAACATTACATGGACTATACTTTAAAAACATGGACGAACTTGGATTATTAAAACAGATCATTTCTGAATTTCTTAAGTCTTCAGGATATAGAACGAAGACCGAGGGGGTCTCTTGTGGCAGCGCAAAATGGAGTATAATAATACATTGGCACATCACAAGTAATCTTAAACGATTCCTGTAATTTTTTTGGAACTTTTCATTTGTCAGTACATAACGAATTAACGCCAATAAACCCGATCTAGTCCCAATTGATACTGACCAGAAAAATGACAGTAGTGGAATTTTCATGTCTTGGCGAGAACAATATGTCAAGCACACTAAAAGTGTGAAAAATACAAAAATCTAATAGGCACTTAAACGTCACCTTTGTCCCCATTATAACTGGGGTGCTGGGAGGAATCCATCCAGATATCCGGAAAAACATTGAAATACTTATTAGATGTAAAAGAACTGCTTCATTTTTATTTACCCATATCCAACAACTGGCAATTCTAGGAGTCCTACAAATCCTGAGAAACCACGAAAGGACTACTACAACTAAGCCAAAAAATATTCCAGCTTTTAACCTCTTCCTTATTATCACATATCCCGCTGTGACGTGGCAGTATTGTATAGCCGCAATATTAATAGGGATAATACCTCCGCGGGCTTGACGGCGCATCAAAAAAAAAATAAATACGCTGTATCGTAAGTAGCCATTCCAAATATAACAGCATAATAAATACTGCATCCAGAATCAAAGGATTATCACGGATTTTTTAAAATAAAAATCGGTTAATTAGTTTAACCCGGAACTTGCTTTGTTATAAATCTTCTCTTTTATGTAGGAAAGTGAAGAAATGTAAACAGAACGTAGTTATCTTTCGAAGAAATAGATATAACGAAAATCCGACTAAGCCAGCTTAATGGATATTATAGATTGTGTGCCACCTTCAAACAAATATTAAATTCGTGTTGTGTCCGTTCAGTAAAGGCATTAATTTTATCGAAAAAATTGTTAACTCTATTCCTGATTTATTTTCCTCGGCAATGTTGCTTTGATAGACTCCCATTTTAGCATTTCATTTTTTACATTTCCTGTTGTCTTCGTCCATTAGGGAAATATTAAAATTAAAACTATCATGCCAGAAACTTATTAACGCTAAGGAACGAAGTTACAGCGTAAATGCCTGAAAGGAACATCTTAAGGTCTCGGCTGTTTTGTCATACAATCGCTATTTTCGAAAGATAAATTACCTAGCCTAGAAGAATGCAGCCGCCACCACTCAAAAAGCAACGAAATGAGACAGATTTAATATGCAGGCGACGTTTCTTATAATTAAATTAAGATGAAGAAACGGCTTTGAGTATAGGAGTTTATTGGAAAGAAAAGGATTCATTAATTTTGTTTTGAGACCAACACGAATAATTTCATTACTTTCGATTTCCTATTAATCAGAAATAAAATAAATTTATATTAGTGATTGATTTACAAATCAAGGTAAATATAAGGGGAGTTGGCCATGGCCCCCATCGGACAACGATTGTCATTAAATATAAATACAAATGTCACTTTTCTGCATGAAAAACCTCACCGCCAAACTAGTGTGTTATTTCGATAATTTCTAGCCGTAAATTGTCGTATCACATAGCAAAATCTAGAGAATACCAACAACATGTTTAGATTGATTGCAAAGTAGATATGAGGATTTACCTGTGCGATATATAAGTTGTTATAGCATACCGGGTTTGCCAAGTCTACGTTTTCCCTAAGTTTAGAGAAATTGTGCACAGTCTGGCAATACCGCATGTGGATGTCTGGGGATGATCGCCCATCTGCAATGTCTCAAGTTACTTATTAAACCCGATATAATTCCAAATTTCACCATACCCCGTAGTCGTCAAAGGGTCAGCTACTTATCGAAGGGCCCCTGTGTACCGCAATTATGTCGACGCTTCTAGTACTGTCTATACCAGATGTTTCAAGAAAATACCAGATGTACGAAACGGGTATATATATATATATATATATATATATATATATATATATATATATATATAAGCGGCCCGCCGGTCGTTGGCCTTGGACGATCAGTATTGGACATACGGGTGAAGTTCAAAGAATTAGCGAATAGTGAAAGCGTTGTAGTAGTGCTATTATTTTTTGTTATCGCCTTGTGACTAATTTTGCCAATAGCCATTGTTTTGAGAGCAGGTTTTGGGCACTTTCTAGGTATCACAGAACTGATTTTTTAGCACAATCGCATGCATCGAACTTTTATTTAGAAAGTACTATAAACTTTTCTTATATTAGCCCGGAATAAACCACGAATATTACACAACTTAACCGGGGCGAGGGAGAACGACAAGAACGATGTGAACTCGACGAATTAACTTCTATGATATAGTGAGTCTTTTAGTAAAGTAGTAAAATAATGTTTTTCTCGGTTAATTAATTGTGACATCTTTTTTAAACAATAAAAAATCAAAACACATTACATTTGATGACTTCTATTTTATTTTAGCTCTTAAGAACTACAAATTACTCAAATAAAAATTAGTGTTTACCAAATTTCGATATCAAAAATGCTCAGAAATAGACATATTTTTAAAATCTGAGGCTTTTAAAGTTCTTACAATTACTTTGTTATTCTTGGCGTCGCGACGCTTATAGGGGTGACGGAGTCGTTTTTATATTATTATAAAAGCCGCAAATAATTACATTTTACTTCAGCAAATAAACGTTTTATTTTATCAAATTTTCGTATCTAGGTTAATGGCCGAGAAAACCGCATTTGTAAATTTAAATGAAACACCATGTATAAGGTATTTATAGGTCCTAACACTGGAACCTGTGGTGGAAGATAGATCAAAATACAAGAGTTCTAACCACACTACACCACAACTTGTTACGTTCTGGACGCGCGTTTCGCTAACCAAGTTAGCATCATCAGCAGATGATATAAACTAAAGTAACTTATCCTAACCGAGACTATTTATAGGTAAATGTGGTCACACTTGGTTGCACCCGACTGCACCGTTGTCAAGTAAACAATAGAGGGGACTATAGGGAATAGGCCCTCTGTCTTTATTTAGTGCTTTCTTACCACATTTAACTATTTCTATACTCTCAAATGCATCCAATAATCTATTATTAGATACATTTTTAATCAACTTAAGATTATTTATTCCTATTCGGTGATTGTTTTCCAAAGCATGTTGGGCAACGCTTGACTTTTCTGTTCTTCCGTATCTTAAATGTGCCATGTGTTCTTTAAAACGAATGTTTATGGAGCGTTTAGTTTGCCCAACATATTTTAGATCACAGTCATTACAGCTAATTTTATAGATGCCACTCCTCTCCCTCAAGTCGACTTTGTCTTTGGGGTTTCCAAGGAGATTTTTCAAACTATTCTCTGTTTTGTAGGCTACTCTAAAACCTACGTTTTTAAATACTTTTTCTAGACCTCTCGTATATCTGGGATCATATGGGATTACTATGAATTTATTGGAAGCCTCAGGTATTTGAAGAGTAGTGGCATCTTTTAACATTTTCTTATGCTTATGTCTATTTACTAGTTTATGTACAAAATTATCATTATATCCATTACTTTTAGCTATATTTTTAATCCGATTCATTTCATTGTTAAAACGTTCTTTACTTAGTGGAAAATTGACTATGGAATCCTTCCATTAATTTTACGTACGAAAAGGAGAACAATGGGCAATTACCTTTTCTCGACACGTTAGTTATTAGAAATAACGATAAATTAGAATTTGATATTTATAGGAAATTTACTAATACTGATAGATATATAACATCCGAGTCATTTCATTGCCGTCAACACAAAATGGCAGCATTCCATTTCTTAACTCAAGGTTAGTCAATTTTCCACTAAGTAAAAAAACTAAACTAAATTTTAAATTAATTAATACAATAAGTAGTTGATTTTTAAACATTTTGTTTTGTTTTGTTATCTTGGATTCGTACCAAAATTTTACCAGGTTATTCCTATATACAACTCGATTTTTGTGCAAAATTTCAGTATTCATTTTTTTAACATTTCACTATGCCACCATTTTGTTCCGCAATATTGTATCTTGGAAAAGTAGACACTTTGTATTTCGTGCAAATATTTGATAACTATAATCAAAGAGAATGATGAAAATAGACTTACAAGCTAATTACCCTAGGAGATAGGTCCAACAATTTCTACCACCTAGTTTTTGCAATTATGAAAAATTCAAATTAAAAAATATATATTTAAACCATTTTTGAATTTTGAACTAAATACTTATGCCTTTTGTACATGACTCTTTTGGTAGCCTCAAATACCACGCAACAATTTATTTAGGTGTTTTTCACACTAAAGAAATTTTGATTAATTTATTTAAACTTTTATTAACTACCTTGTCCAAAGTACAATTTTTAAAATACCTTCATTGCATCATATTTCATCAAATTCTTAGGATTTTCAATAATTCCTGTCTGATAGTACTTTTTATTTAGTAGAATTAAATTTTGACAAGTTAACAATTATTTATTCCGCCTTTGTTATTGCTGCAATTCAGCTTAATTAAAGAAAATGTCTAAATTCAAATATTACTTACACAGATGTTGTACTTTGTCTGCTATAAGAAATTTATTAATATTTCTTTAAACTTGGTCGAGTCCAGTCCTGTAATATAAATTATGCCGACCTTGCTAATTTAATCCCCCAACGGTTTGTCACTAAATCAAAAAATCTGCTTTTTATTATGTATTTTTAAATTGGTTGGTTGACTGTAATTCCTTTTAAGCTTGAGCAAAGACATTTTTTTTAAAGCGTAGCTGAAACTTTTTCTATCTAAATAGCCTTATCTTATGTTATTACAACTTTATAAAAATAATTTCTTAATACCAACTTCACAAAAGTAACTTCTCCTATGTTAAACCTTTGTCAACTTGTCATTTGCTATTTAGCACGTTTTACAATTTAACAATGCTTGACCAGATCGCTTCAATATATTTAAATACTGTGATATGACATACATTTTTAAATGTTTATATTGTTGTTCTTGTTCATGTATGCTCCCTTTTTTGAGTGTAACCTCTGCTTCTCTGACAAGTAAATATATGACAAAATTTGAAACTTTAATTGTTACAGTCAACCTTATCTTCTTATTAAAAAACTATAAATTTCAAGTCAACTTATTTCCAAAAAAAAACAAAAATATTTCGCTATTTATTAAAATTAAAAACATTCTTTTACATGGCAGAGAAAGTAGAAAAAAAATTCGTTGATTTACATACGTTTTGCTTAATTTCATATTTGTTTTTCATACATTTATACTTCCAAACTAACTTCGGTTTTATTAAGTTGATAAAAATTTAACCGTTTTCCATTCTTTCATTTGAATTATTAAAGAGAAAGTTATCACTTTGCTTTCAGGTAGAACTAAAGATGGCGAAAGCCCAAAGAGCTTTGATATGCTTTTATTTAATATATATTTGTATGAAATACAAAGTTTCCACTTTCCCATTTAACGTGGACACAGCCACTTTCCTTATATGAGCTTTAATTTTTGACCAAAATATGTAGTATATATATATTTTTTTAAGTTTAGTTTATTTGGTCACCATTTTGTTCCGCCATCTTGAAATCGTACCATAATTTTATGAGTTCATCTCTATATCATACCTAATTCTTGTGCACAAAACGTGAAATCAATCTAATAAGTAGTTTTTCAGGTCGATTTCTAAAATATTTTGTTAAGCCACCATTTTGTTTGGCCATCCCGTTTTTGTACTAAAATTTTACCAGTTCATTCCTAAATAATAGTTATTTTTTGGATATTGGATAAGTAGTTCTTAAGTAATATTTTTTGAACATTTCAGTTGGCCGCCATATTGGATTTTTAAAAAATGATAAAATCGGGTAAGTAGTTTTTTAGCTCTGCCACGAACAGAAAGACTGACAGATAGATAGATAGACAGACAGACAGACAGATCGACGGAATTGAGAAAACATGTTTTTCGGCATCTAGGGACCCTGAAATGTTAAGATCTAAAAAAATCTGATTTTGGGCACTTCGTGAGTACTGATTAATGGGTATTATTACCACATACATATTTAAATTGTCTGTAAAATACTCAGATAAAACGTTTGTTTTAGTAAACAAGTAGTTTTTTGCTACGCCACGAACTGCCAGACAGGCAGACCGACGAAATTCAGACAACATATTTTTGTTATCTAAGGACGCTAAAACGTGAAGACATATAAAACATGCAAGGGTGCATTTTTTCACGATACAAAAACTTTCTTTAGCCGTCATTTTGACCCGCCATCTTGAGTTTGTACCACAATGTCTCCAGTTCATCTCTATTTCACAATTAATCCTTGCACAAAATTCGAAATCAATATAATAAATAGTTTTTCAGGCTAAATTCTTAGATATTTTATTAAGCCGCCATTATGTTTGGTTATCTTGGATTCGTACTAAAAGCTTGCCAGTTGATTTCTGCGTAATAATTGATTTTTGTGCAAAATGTGAGGTACATTTTTTCGGCATCTAGGGATCTTGAGACGTGAAGATCTGAAAAAAAAATTGGAGGGTGATTTTTTTTACGATTACAATACTTCCCTTCTACGATGGAAGTAAAAATATCAATAGTTTTATGTTTATCGTACCTTGAAAATTGTCTGAGGGACATCATAACACATTTTTCAATTATAAATATGGATGAATACTATTTTCGTATTGCAATTCGCTCTGTAATCTTCTTTTTTTCTCGAAAATTTATTATGTTAAAGAATTTATCAAGCGTTAAATATGAACTGTGGTTTATTTATATAGCTTGGCGGTCTTAAGAATATATTTCAAGTTTGCTCAGTCAGATGTTAAGCGAAAGATGTTGAATGTAATTTCAGAATTATAAAATTTATTAAGAGGCAATTTCGATAAAATATGAGGATTTCTTTAAGACTTATTTACTTCGTTTTGAAACCAATAGAAATAGAAATCTTTACGTGACTCCATTCGTCGAAAGGGTTTCGATACTTTGAATTTGCTTTTCAATAAAGTAAAATTAAATTTATATTACTGTTTAATTTTATAAATGCGATTGCAAGTTATAAAGTTCTATATGGTAAAAAATATTTTTAACATAAAACGGGGACCGTACGATTTATAGCAAAATCTACATGTATTTCAATCAAGTAAATATTTGCGCTCTATTCGGGCAAAGTTTACTTTAAATATATCTACTTGCAAAGAATAATGATGAGACTAGAATGAAACGGAACGGAAAAAACGGGACGCTCAGCTTTACTGCAAAGAATATGGCAGATGAGCAGGCCGCTAAGTAAAAACTACTTTCATTTTTACTTCCCTCGTGAAAGGTAAGTATTGTAATCGTGAAAAAATCACCCTCCGAGATTTTTTAGATCTCTACGTTTCAGTGTTCCTGTTCCAAAAAACATGTTTTCTCAATTCTATCGGTCTGTCTGTCTGTTCGCGGCATAGCTAAAAAAGTGACCTACCCTATTAACTTCAAATTTTGGTCAAAAATTAAGAGTTATATGGGGTTGATCTGGTAACATTTTGGTAAAAATACAATATGGCAAAACAACGCCTAGTGAAATGTTAAAAACACACACAAAATTACTAAAAAACGACTTATCCAATATATCTCAAATTTTGCACAAAAATCAAGTATTATTTAGGAATCAACCGGTAAAATTTTGGCGGAACAAAATGGCGGCTAAATAAAATATTTAAAATCGTGAAAAAATCGCCCTCTCAACGTTTACATATCTCACGTTTTAGCGGCTCTAGATGCCAAAAAATGTGTTTAATCAATTCTGTCGGATTGTCTGTCTGTCTGTCAGTTCACACCATACCTTAAAAACTACTCACCCGATGGACTTCAAATTTTGGTTAAAAATTAGGGGTCGTATGGGGATGACCTGGTAACATTTTGGTAGAAATCTATTATGGTAAAAGAAAATGGCGGCCTAGTGAAATGTTAAAAGAAATTTTTAGCAGAAAACTATTTATCCAATTTTTCTCAAATTTTTCACAAATAGTATTATGTAGGAATCAACTGGTAACATTTTGGTATGAATCCAAGATGGCAGAACAAAATGGCAGCTTAGTAAAATATTTAAAAATTCAGCCAGAAAAACTACTTAATGAACTGATTTCAAACTCTGTGCCATAAATAATTTTGGTATACAGGTGAACTAGTAAAACTGTAGCGGAACAAAATGTCGGCTGAATATTATATTTGTAATCGTAAAAAAGTCACCTTCTCAGGTTTTACATATTTTTATGTTTTAGCGTCTCTAGATGCCAAAAAGTATGTTTTATTAATTCCGTCAGTTTGTCGGTCTGTCTGTCAGTTCACGGCATAGTTTAGAAACCACTTCTCAAAGTGACTTCAAATTTTGGTCAGTAATCAAGGGTCATATGGGGATGACCTCGTAATATCTTGGTAAAAATCCAGTGTGGCAACACCAAATGGCGGCCTAGTGAAACGTTAAAAAATTATTACTGAAAAAACGAATTATAATATGTACCTCAAAAAGTGTTATATAGGAATTAACTGGTAACATTTTGGTATGAATATAAGACAGCCAAACAAAATGGCCGCTTTATAAAATACTTAAAAAAACCAATCTGAAAACACTACTTATTAGAATCATTTCAAATTTTATGGATTTATTAAGTGTAAAATAGAGATCAATTGGTAAAGTTGTGGTAGGAATTCAAGATAGCGGAACAAAACGTCGACTAAATATTTTTTTAAAATCGTATTCAATTCAGAAAAAATTAAATGTGATGTAAGGATAAACTGGTACTAATTTAACATGGCGTAACAAAATAGCGTTAATGTGAAAACTACTTATTGAATTTATTTTAAAAGCAATATAAATATTTTAAAAGACAGTGTATATATATATATATATATATATATATATATATACACTGTCTTTTAAAATATTTTTATTGCTCGCCATTTTGTTACGCCATGTTAAATTATTACCAGTTACATCTTAATTTTTTTCTGCAAAATTATAATTCACGGGTAAAGGAAATTTACTGATTTTTGATTTGCTATTCGGAAATATATTGTTTTAGTTCATAGTTAAAAATTGATACCGCCAGCCTAGGTATAATTTGTAACTCTGTTACTGGTTGGTTTACGTGTTGGCTTAATAATTCGCTTTTTATTTTTGTGGAAAGTGAAATAATTTTTCGAAAAGGGATATTGCTCTTTAAAAATATTTAACGTACCGAAACGTATGTTGAGTGTCTCTCAAATCTGACAGTTTTTGTGACAGTGGCCGCTCGTGCCATTTTAAAATGGGGGTTCAGTATTTTTTAATTCGTAACACTTAAACAAAAAAAAATCGAATCAAACATTGTATACAATCTCGTATACAATAATCAACATAATACGCGAAGAAAGGTCAAATGTAAATTATAAAAAAATAAATAGCTTGATGAACAGTATGTATAGTTTATCGCTTATCTGTACAAAAAATATATCGTTCGATTTTCGTTCTTTGCGAAAACTTCTATCATTTGAGACTGTAATTGGAGAAATCAATTTCTTCTCAATGCTTAATGTGGCAAACGAATTTAATCGATTCTGCTGCACTGTATTTCTGAGCAAAGATTTAATTCTTTTTAATATAGAAAAAGAACTTTCAGTTTCCACACTGGCCATTGGAAGCGTACAGATTAATTTTAATAACTGAGCAGTTTCACTAAAGCATTCAGTCAGGTTTCTATCGATAAATAGTTGTAAAATTGCTAAAGCGCTTCCCGCGTGATGGAAATCTTTTCTGCCATAAATAACACACAACACAACTTTGGTTCGTGTAACTTTATTAAAATCATTTGTAGGAAAATTTTCTTCGTATTCCTGAAGTTTCCCAGAGAAAAAAGTTTTGATGCTAGAAGTTGATCAATAAACTGAATGCAATCTTTAGCCTAGTTGATAAGGATATCACACATGTCTTTTGTTTGTGCAGAAAAGGATATAGCTTCTTTAGTGGTGAAGTTGGACAATCTAAGTTACGAATATTTGAAATAGCGTTGTCAAAACTGTTTAAAAATCCGTCCATTTTAACAACATCCAAATACCGAAATTGAAATTCTTTAAAAAGGATTTGATTGAGCAAACAATGTAAGCCAGTAAATAAAATAACTCAATAACGTCTCTAATATACTTTCTAAACAAGTTTCTAGGTGCTCTTTGTTTTCATGAACCGCTCTCATAGTACGTGTGTTAAATTTCCATCTTGATACCGGTGCTACGGAAATCTTTTATTCACTATGTTGTCTAGCACGCTAATCCGTTTTACTGATCCCGAAAAAAATACATGTAAATTGGCAAAAAAATTTGCCACATTTGTAAACTGTAACACAAACGCTATTCTGTAAAATTAAATTAAATTGGTGTGCATAACAACGTACGGAGAATGCGAATGGATATGTTTTTCTTCTAATACTTTGTACACCCCCTTCCCTTCCTGACGACCGCTCCGTCATAGCTTTGACCTACTAGTTGATTTGAGAAAATATTAAGTAATTCCAACTTTTTCTTAATCTCTCTGCCGATTTTATTGGCACTATGTTATATAGGTTTTAAAAATTTCTAAAAAAGTTCGTAAATTTGTCATAATCGGTCATATCTTAAGATAATAACAAGTTGCTGTTGCGTAGAAATATCAGTGGTTTCATCACACTGAATCGCTACAAATCACGCTTCTGATAGCTGTTTTTTATCTCTTCTTGAGAAACTATTAAAATGGCATCTAATATGTCATTTTGAACTGATTTTGACGTACCTGTAAAAATATTGTTATTATATATTCGTTCTTCTTCTTCGTTTAGCAGCCCTTGGTAGTCCACCCCAGGACATAGGCCTCCCCTAGCTTTTTCCATGATTTTTATCTCTAGCTTTCTTGTACTAGTTAGTTCCCGGTTTGTTCTTGATGTCATCGATCTATCGTGTTTGGGATCTACCAACACTCCGTTTATGTAGGCGGGGTCTCTGTATTATTTGCTTTGTCCATCGATGGTTGGATTGTCTCGCTACATGTCCGGCCCAGATCCATTTCTGTTTAGCTATTCGGGTTATGACATCTTCAACTTTAGTTCTTCGTCTGATTTCCTCGTTTGTGACATGATCTCTGAGGCTTATATATAATTTCTTTCAAAATGTTGTTTCATAGACATATCGACTTCTAGTACAAAATCAATAAACCCCTATATATTTCTGGAGATAAACTTTCTGATGACTTGTCATATCCTCGCAGGGCCATTTCGAATACACCGCACAAAAATTATGTTTACGTCTGCACTGCACTCGATCACCCTAAAATTGACATAAATTAATAGCCACGAATTTGCTCATTCTAACCGTATGCGTCCGCGTATACTTTGCGCGTTCATTCAGAATATCACACCGGCTAGAGCTTGTTAAAATGAAAATATTCCGTGGCACCTAAAAGAAATAAAGCTTAACGTTTCCGAAAATAACTAAAATATGAAGTTATATTTTCATGCTATTCATATGATTTCCAAATACTGTGTTTTAATGAAATTTTATTGGGTTTTCACTGCACAAATGAGCCAATTCAGAAATCGCCCCTGTGTTCTGACCATATCTATTCTACATTTTACAATCAGACTGAATATTCAGATCTTATTTTTTATAACAGAGTTTAAACAAAGGAATTTCTCAGTAGAAAATTGGCGTTGAATCAGTTACACAAGAAAATGAATCCTATTGTCATGTCAAACACAATGTATAAATTTCCTTATACTTTTCAGGATAATGCAAAACTCAACATTAAAAGCATTTTTTGAAAAATACAGCAAACAACGCTCGAAGTGCGGACATTTATTAAATGTAGCTAATATCAATGAAGCATAATTTTATTTATTTCTTAAAGAAAGAAAAATTCGTCAGGTAATAGGAGGTGGTATCTTCGGCTAGTAAATATTTTAATGAGAATTTGTTGAGATACAAAATGGTGGGTTAGCGTATTTATAAATGAATGTAAAAAGGGTAAAATTAGCAGTGACCTACGGTTTTCTTACAATGATTTGAATTTCTGTAAGATTTATTTTTTAATACCTCATACTGATAAAACGTCTTTATATATTGTGGTTATCTTTATTACCAAAGGAGATATCGTTCTCAGAACTTGAATATTTTTATAAAAATTATAAACAACCTCTTTAACTGATGGCTAAAAAACTCTCTCTTCTAAAATACCTAACCAAATATAGTCGTGCATTTCTGAAAATGTTTTCGGGTATATTTTGTCGATCGTCAGCTAATAAGCATTACCAGTATAATTTTGATTTTATCATATCTGAGTGATAGAGTGAAGTAGGAATCGTGCTATTAATTCGAAGCAGCTTGGATGCCAGTTAATTCAAACGGCCGGAACGAATATACCAGGTCAGACTGTCAGAAAAAGGATACACCAGATTGAATTAATGAGCTCATGGATAATGGCAGGATTGTATTTTCACGGATGAAAGCCGCGTAAACCCTTTTACATTTGACAGAAGAATTTTCACTTGGGGTCGAAAAGAAAGGGCTGTAGAAAAATATCGCTAATAGAACTATTTTATCAGGTTTTTTAAACTATGAAATACTTTTTTAGAAATATTTCAAGAACAGTAAAGGTTATGGTAGGAGCGAAAATCGAACCCACACCTCTGGATCTCTAGTCCATTGCTCTTTACTGTTGATCAAATACGCCTCAAAAAATATTTCATAGTTTAATAAAACTGATAAAATACTTCTATTAAAAATTTGACATAACGTAAAATATATAAATATACTAATGTGGGCAGAATCTAATAGCGATGTCAGATTTGACGTTAAGTCGTAAGTTTAAAATATTTGGCAGGATCAACAATGGTTATGATACAGGTCGGTTTAAAAGTGTACAAATTCTAACGATCTGCTTATCAGTAATCGATAAAATATTAACGTAAAAATTATAAATTCACGATCTCCGCTTGTACCATAACTTTTACTATTGATAAAACATTTCACAGTTTAAAAAAACCGACAAAATATTTAACGTAAAAATTATAAATTCACTAATATGGACGGAACCTAATAACGATGTCAGATTTGACGTTCATCAGGAACGCCGCGCCATAAAGTTGGAATATTTGGCAGCATCAACAATACTGGTGGGTTTGAATACGTACAAGTTCTAACGAATTGCACGTTTGTGGCATGATAGCACAATTGGTTAGAGCAATGGGCTAGAGATCCAGAGTTGCGGGTTCGATTCCTGCTCGTACCATAACTTTTACTGTTAATCAAATATTTCTAAATAAAGATCGTATCATCAAGTCGCTTTTGGGGCGGAGGTGTAACAGTATAGGGGGATTTACGCATAATGACGGCCACTAAGTTCATTTTACCGATGGTGTTTGTACTCCTTGATGATAATATAACAGCTGTTCGATCAGCCATAATTGAGTGTTTTTAAAATAATGAATGGATTGGCCGGCACGATCTCCAGATATGAATTTGGCCCCGTTCTTTTCATACTGTATATAAATGATATGCTTCAATTAAAAAAAAGGCACTATCATCGGTTTTGCAGATGATACCGATATTGTTCTGTCAGGCAAACACCTCGCAGTCGCTAAAAATACCGTAATTAATGACATTATAACTTTAAAATTATGGTACCAACATAACTGTTTTGTTTGATATATTTCATGTATCTTTTATATGGATTTAATAAACGATATTATTAGTAATATTATAGAAGGTCCCAAAAGTAACTTTTATCGATGTAAAGAACAAAACGACATTTTTAACTAACGCGACCAATTTTGCAACGAGAATTTAAGTTGTTAATTAAGTAATTTTTCAAAAAACATAATTATAGCAGAATACCGTCGTATAAAATAGCATAAAACAGCTTAAAAGAGTTTGAGATTTATTGGTCTTTAAGACTATCTTTTATACCAACACAAATAAAAACTCTTTATTAAACTATTTTGATGAACAGTTATGCGTTAGTAATTTTAACATCTTGTTGTTAAAATAGTTACAATGCATTTTGCTAAATTTCAAATTTAATTTATACATACTAAATATTAATTAGTATCCAGTCACGTTTTTAAAGTAACTTATAAATAACCACTGGTGTATCATACCATAATAAATTAGGAATCTATTGTCACAGTGATCACTATTAGTTCCATGTTGTAATTCGTTCTCCGAAATTCAAGTCTGTCCGATCCTTTATTATGATAACTGGAACGTAAAGCAAAACATGTAAACTGTCGTTTGTCTGTGTAGACTAGACAGTCATAAAAATATACTCTGAGTATACTGACCCAGATGTTAAGGGAAATATGTTGAATGAGATTTTAAATTTATAAACTTTATTAGGAGTCAACGTCCATGAAGCGAGTCAGTCCGGCACTAAACTAGAATACAGTCGAGAGCAAATTTATAACACTGCCGTCAGTAGCTATACAAATTATTTCAAATAAAGCTAGATTTACACGTGAAATAAATCTTAAGAAGTGTTTTAGGTTTTCAACAAGATAGGTATGCTTATATAATATCAGAAATATTTTCTCGATATACGACAAAATAATAATATTCATTTTGTTGTCTTGCCTCCATTAAAAACGTTTTAGTCGAAAAGTGGATAAATATGTATAAAAAATACATTATATTTCCACAAATTTGCTTTATAATATAGGTAACACACCATAATAATCCAAAATAAACTATACTCTAATTAATGATAATAACATATTATATTTTTAACTTTCAACTGCTATGTCACTGGAATTTTACAGATTCATTATTTTACAATTTGACAATTTTCCCTAAATATACTGGGTTCTTTTAAACAATGCCTGTAAATAATAAATTACGTAGAAAGGGAAAGAAAACGCAAAAATCCACATTTTAATTTACGGAGCCTCAGTGGCGTGTATACATATAGGTAAAGAAACATTACCTACCTTGTAAAAATGGTTGGATAATCAAAATTTTCCTTTATAGAGTTCTTTCAATAACTATGTTTTTACACAATTGCTATATAAATAAAAATAAAATGTATGATTCAACTATCAAAAATTAAAACAAAGCGCACAGTCATCTAAACATATTCCGCCACAAAAGAATCTCAAAGACGAAGTAGGCAAGCAGAAAACAATCGCCATTACAAATCTCATGGAAACCAAAACAGTACTTTTCCACGAGGGCGACAAAGATTTTAAAAAATATTAAAAAAATTTCTGCATAGGCACGTAGCCAGACATTTAGTTCGGGTCGAAATATGTAAACAACAGTTGGTTAACATAGTTTTTGTTAACATAATTCCTTTGTCAGTCGCTAGAGGGGCAAATTTCAGGAAAATTAGGAAGCAGGCTTACTTTTTTTGATCTTGATGATTTTTTCCCCTCTGTCAAGGAAAAAATCTGATCATTGTGAACACGTTTGAGAACCAAATTTACAAAAATTCCACTGAAGCGTAGAATTTTGTATGTTTAAAAATGAATTTCAAAGGGAAAGTCGGCTACAACTCACGATAATTAGTTTTTATCTGCAAACTTTTCAAAATATTGTAAAAACTTTTTTAATTTAATTTTTTTTACGTAGGGAAGTTATCGCACTTTTCAAAATAAATTCCTAGAAATTCTATTTTTGGCTTTTATTATTGTCAAAAATAGCATTTATTACTTAAGATCTTTTTTATTAAACACAAGAATAAAAAATCGGTAAATTTCCTTTACCCCAAACTTCTTTCGTTATGATCGTCTTTCCATTTGTTAGGAATAGTGAAGTGTGACCCAATTTAGTTCAGTACATAGTGACAGTATATGTGTTGCATATACTCTATTTTAAACATTTTTATTGGGTGCCATTTTCTACCAATATTTTACCAGTTTCTTTCTACCTATGGCACACTTGTCTTTTGGGCATAATTTAAAATAAATTCAATAAGTAGTTTTTACATTGACACATGCCGCCATTTTGCTTTCACATTTAATTTTTCTGCAAAATTTAAAGTCAGTTATGTTATTAGGTCGCCATTTGGTGTCGCCATCTCAAATTTGTACCACAACTTTACCAATTTATCTCTATATCACATTTAATTCTTGCACAAAAATTGAAATTCGTGTAATAAGCAGTATTTTCAGGCTGAATTTTTAAATAATTTATTATGCCGCCATCTTGGATTCGTACTAAAATTTTACCAGTTGATTCCAGCAAAAACTTAAAATGAATGCAGGTAGCTCAGACTTGAGCTGTCCAAAGAAATTAAAAACAGGGTCATTTTCCACTATTTCCGCTTAAAGCTAGAAAGTAATCGTTTACAGGGCATGAAGCGAACAACTAATTTCCAGAGCGTTGTTTTTAAAAAAATGATGCCCTTAAAAAAAGATCGCCGCGTTGATCTTTTTTGTGTTTCTATTAAAATATTTTTTTTACAAGAAGGAATAGTGTTTTTTTTATAGGACAAGCAAGTTTTTGGGGTTTGAGTTACATTAAATTAGGTTTAAATAAACCGTTTATGGAAAGCCATAAAAAAATTACAACTGGCTATTTTAGCAACAATTGATACTACAAATGGGTTTTGCCTGCGCAGATTGTCTAATAAAAAAGAAACATGTTATTGTTAAGGTTGTTTGTTTACTGGCTGCCGGATGTCACTGGTCCGTTTATTTTGGGTTGTAGTATTTTCTGCTATTTAAAAACGTTATCTTAAATAAGAAGTATTTTTATACTAAAATGGGTTATTTAACTGAATCACATAAAATCGAAATTTTAATGATGTTTTGATTTAGCGACAGATCGCGTACTCAAGTAGAAGTTGCATCTTTATTTCACGAAACACACCCTGATCTACCACCAATTTCCCTAGGCACCATCAGCTAAATTGAAACACGTTATCGTGAAATGGACCACGTCAGGGACATACCAAGAATAAGGCAACCTCGAGTAATGAATGATGACATGCAATTAAACGTTTTACTTGCTCTCAAAGAAAATCCTATGACTCCAGTTCGGCAACTTGCAAGAGAAAATAACATAAACCACCCGTCTGCATTAAAGTTAGTGAAATCATGTCAAAGACGTCCATATTAAATGCTATTGGTACAAGAGTTGCTGGACGATGATCGGGACCGCTATATTCAGTTTTGTGAAGTGATGATGATTGCATTTGATCAGCATTTAGTAGATTTGGATTGGATCCTTTTTACAGATTTTTTAAAGATGACTGTACTTTTGCACCAAATGGTGAAGTCAATAAACAAAACTGTTGATATTGGGGCACAGAACATCCTTACTGGATGCAAGAAACGCACACCTAGCGTCCACAAAAATTTAATGTTTGGGCAGGCATAATTGTCGACTGAGTCATTGAGCCAATATTCTTTCAAGATAACTTAAATGGCCGTACATATCTAGACTTTTTACAAGGAGAATTTATTCCAGCTTTGAGTGTTTTCCTACCTTCCTTCCTTACCATGCAGAAGTGGATCTTCATGATGGTCGAATATGGTTTCAGCAGGATAGTGCTCCCCCTCATTACGCTCAAAATATGTAACAATATTCAAATGATGTTTTTCCAAACCGCTGGACAAGAAGAAGGGGTACGCCGAAGATCGCCGGACCTTGATCCCCTGGATTATTTTCTTTTGGGTCACCTAAAAGCCAAAGTTTACGTAACAAAACCATAAAATTTAGGGGAACTTAGGCAACGACTCATACTATTGGAGAGAACTCCAGTTAGTTTAAACTAGGTCTGAAAATTGAAATGGAATGAAATGAAATACGTTTTATTAGCAAGGTTCTGCTCTAACATAATATACATAATTGTAACAATATCCATTTAATAATTTTCTTTTACAAAACCTATCTTATAGTATTAGCTGCTCTAATATACAGTGGAAGAGCATCGTATCCTACCAGTCCTCTAAAAAACAATGCATTCTGTGTGCTACTTTTTTCACCATAGAAACATATATATTTGAAGATGTTCGTGTATTACATGCATGGATATCATTTACAAATGTAATTTTTTCACACATATATTCAGGTAACATATTGTGAATCATCTTTAAAATAAACAACGTATTTAACATAACTAATCTTTGGTTAGTAGATATAAATTACAATGTAGACAACATATCAGATATATGGATCGACTCTTAAAATTACAGGCATAGCCCTATTTTGCAACAACTGAAACCCATTATTTTCAGTTTGATTGACAAATAGCATTATAGTCGGACAGTATTCAAAGTGTGGATTAATAATAGTTTTGTAGACAGTAATACTACACAGACAGTGACTGTTCTGAAGTTCTTCGAAAAAATCCTATTTTTTTATTTACCGTTTTAATTATATCATTAACATGGCTTTTGAAATTGGAGACAATGAAACATTCTAGGTAAAATGTATATTTTTTAACTTACATAAAATTAATTGGGAGATGCAAAAATGCACGCATTTAATTCTTGACTGTATATGTCAGAAAATTAGAGCTAATTTTGTATTGCAAGATACAAAAACGAATAAAAGAACAGAATACAAGTGCCGACATAGATTACCACACCGCACGATAACACACGTAAGTGAAATTTGTTCCCACTAGCGCAGAAAGCTTCGCAAAACTTTAAAGTCCCTTTGAAACATTTGAGCTTCCGGAACAGAATTAATTTTATATAATTTAACCGCTGCACCAGTTATCTATTTGCATATATTTCCTGTCGGATAAACCGTATGCGACTATGAAATAAAATCTGAAATAATAACAATTACAACAAAACTGTATATACGGGTGTATAGGCCCTACACAGATGTGGCTTGTTTTAACATATTATCTTTGGCATTTCATCATTAATAGATTCAAATAGTTGTTATAGCAAAAATCGTTATTATTATATCGTTATTCATGTTGAAGTCCAAAGTCCAAGTACACTATACAGGGTGTCCGGTAATATATAACATACTCTCGGGAGAGTATATGCGAGGTCAAAATAACCCTAGTTTTTCGGCTCTAATATTTGAACCGATTTAATGAAATTCTAATATTTTATGTAGGCCATAAAGACTCATAAAACCATAATACAGTAGATGTTTTACGTGGTCAGGGAAAACAGAAACGGACATGCCATCACATTCCTTTTAAAATACGTTTCATCATTCCTCTTTTAAAAAGTTACTCTACACCTTTAAGCATTGACTTTCGAAATCTATTTAATAATCAAGTTCACATATGCTATTTAAACTATAACTAATCGAATTATATAATAATTAACACTTCGCATTAAATTAATAAACGTTGTCATTATTACATGCTACTAATGCTCACATGCATCAAACTTATGGACAAGCACGGGAAGTTGTGTGGAGACAAGAAAAAATTATTCTGATATATTTTAAAATCGAAGTGTACCGCACAGAGGAACTTTGGAAAGGGTTGATCCTAGCTTAAGAGAAACAGGTAAAAGTTGAAAATAAAAATTACTTAAAACTGAATTTTTTTGACATTTAGGAAATCACTTAAATCAAAGAATGTTAAAAGTTTGGTGAAAGTGTTGCTTCTTCTTGTTTAGAATATTTTGGAGATGGGGGCTTTGTATGTCTATACATTTCTTTGTCCGATTGATGCTTTCTCGTTGTACTTGAAACAACATTCCAGGATTGTCTCTAATTTCATTGCAGTGGTGTGTTGTGTCTTTATCGGGTCTCGCCAGGTGTGAACTGGCATCGATTATACAAGCCTCTGTAAATTTCGCTATAAAAACTTAATGGAGTCATGTCGGACGACCTATGTGGTCATGAAAAAGACCTACCTCCTATCCATCGATCATTAAAAGTAGTTAAAAAATGTTGATGAATACATTGCGAAAATGTGACAGTCCACCGTCGTGTATAAATTAAATCTGATTTCTGATTTACAAGGCCATTTATTGCAAAAATTGCAAATATAAGACACCATTTAATCTGTACTGAACAAAAAAATACTAGTAAAACTTGGATTTTGTCTAAATCGTTTTAAAGACTAATTTGCTTAAGTGAATCTTGCAGAATAATCAGAGGGAAACACAGCATATACTTTTTGAGCGTGATAATGATATAGCAGTTATTCACGAAGGGTCTCATGAACAACCCATTTGTCGCATGAACTTGGACCGACAGCTTTCTTATACTATTAGAGCGATTTTCAGCAATATCATCCCGAATTTCCTCCTTTAACTGAGAGTTCCTTGCTCTTATTGGAGGCCCTTCTCTACCACGATGAGGTGAGACGATAAGGGTGTAGCAGTTATTCACGAATGGTCTCACGAACAACCTATTTGTCGCATGAACTTGGACCAACAGCTTTCTTATGCTATTAGAGGGATTTTCAGGAATCTCATCCTGAATTTCCTCCTTTAACTGGGGGTTTCTTGCTCTTATTGGAGACCCTTCTCCACCAAAATGCGGCAAAAAACTTCCTAAAATGTATTAGGAAAATATTACCTACTTTTGATATTTTTTTATTTCACATGACTCTTTACCTGTTTTACTTAAGCTACAATCAACCCTTTCAAAAATTTTCGGTGCGGTAAACGTCGATTTGGAAATGTTTCAGAATATATTCTTTTTACCTTCACACAATTGCCGAGTGCTTGTCTATAAATTAGAATGTTCCACTACTTAATTCTTGTGTACTCAATCAATCAGAAAAATTTGTTGTAAATAATACGTTGTTAAAGAAATAAAAACGACTGGTATTTTATTGTATTATCCTGATTTATTATTTCAATAACGTGTTATACAAAAACCTGATTTTTCCGAAAACGGCTGATTTTATTGAAACAAACGACCAAACTATTAAAAAAAAAAACAGTTTTCAACTCTGTAAAATGACACCTTTTAAAATTTTGGCCCAATAACTGGCGCGGCAAGTTCGTTCCTGACGTCCCTGACGATGGAAAATATCTACTGTGGTATAGTTTTATGAGTCTTTATGGCTTACATAAAATATTCAAATTTCATTACATTATAAAAGTCTGTTCAAAAGTTAGAGCCGAAAAGGTAAATAGCTTTGGGACCCTGTATCTCCGATAAGGGGTACCTTGGGATTTTTTTCTATGACAAATTGGGGTTATTTTGACCTCCTCTATATGCTCCCGAGACTATGCCATATACTTACGGGACATCCTGCATAGTTTTAATGTTGAAAAGACAATTGTTTTTTCATCACTGTGAGGCTTTATCAGATGAAAAATCCTAAATGAACCTTTTTTTACAATTATTGTGAATATTATACAAGTAAAATACTTAAGATGTTTTCGCTATGAAATAATAAAGGTATAACAATAGAATCCTATTTAGGTCCAACTAATCGTTTAATAATGTATTGTAATTATGTTTGGTTTTTGTGTTCTTATTGTTTTTAAGGTACTTACCAAGGGTATTATTTCTCCTTTATTCTTAATAAAATTAGTAACATTTGATATTATTACTCCAGTTTAAGATAGGATATAAAATTGTTTATTTTCTTTGAATTTTTTTTCTAGGATAAAACATCTATTCCTTTTTTATATTGCTTTTTCTTCATTATTTTGATATTCAGATTCATGACTTAGAAGTATGTTATTCAATCTGTGAACAAAGCTATTATATGCTGATATTTTATTTGTGAAACGATTAGTGCGTAGTGCATCGTAATGTCTGTATGAGAGAGAGGCTTATGGAACGTTTAAAGTTTATATTTATTTTTCTTATTAGTTATTGGTCAGTATAAGAAATTAATTTCTTTGTTATTTTCTGTATAATTCAATTAAAAATTTTATGTTTCTATGTAGGCTGTAGTGACACATCTTCTTATAGAGATTGAAAAGGCGAAGATGAGCCAACATCAAATTTTCCCTGCGAGTGTTCTGTTGTCTGATCAACCAGAGAACTTATTCTAGAAATTCATTAACATGCTATCTTATAGTAATAGGTTGGTTGACGTTTCAACATGTTCGATGTTTTCAGAAGGGTGTATAGAGGTCCCAATGGGACCATGGCGTAATGAGCTGTCATGCATCCACTACAGAACTCAAAAGCTTACTTTTTCTTAATTTCTTGATTATTATGAAGGTGAAGAAATACATCACACATTTGTTATTATACAATTAGTAATCCACAAATTCCTTTGTAACACTTAATGAATGAACAAATAGGATTTTTACAAGTTTCGAATTATGCGTAATTACGAGAGAATACGTGGAACAAAATCTGGGCGGAATTGATCTGGGTGTGCAATTTGAGTGTCACTTATGGAATCGAACCTCCATCACAAAGTAAATGTGTTACGTGGTAATAAATAAATATAATAAATAAACTGTAACTTTAAATTTAGGTTTGTATATATTAATTTTTGATTTTCGGATCTTCTATGATTCAAAGGTTGGATGAGGGCTAATGGGTCTTAGATTCTTACTATATAATAAAATATTAAAGAAAAATGAAAGTCAACATTAGGTTTTACTTCAAATGTTTTGTAAAGGTCGAAAAAATGATGACAATGTAAAGGCAGGGTATATATACAGGGTGACAAACAAAAATCTTTTTTGGCTTTTTCGCAACTGAATAAAAATATTTTACTTTAAATTAACTGAAGCAAATATTTAATATAATTACATACCTGAATTGTTTGTTAATCTAAATGCAACAAATAATCTGAACACATTTAAAAATATATACAGGATGTTAGGGGTTTGACTACAAATATTCTAAAACAGGGTAGTATGACCAATTTTGATTAAAAAGTCTTACAAACCTTGGGTCTATTCCTTACCAGTTTTGAGTAAAATGGCGTTAAATTTGTAATTTGTTTTATTAATTTTTAAGCAAAGTGTTAATACTTTTATTCATTTTATTTTGTAAAACAATTAATAATATTATTTTTAACAAAATTCTTAGAGTTTTTTTCTTAGTAAAATATCCCAATAATCTAAATTTATATCTTAAAAATTCCTACTTAAAAACGACAACCTCGCATAAACAGCCGGACTCAATGAACATAACAATTCGTAAGCGTAGTCTTGATTTTAGGGTATCTTCCCCGGCGTTCGAATAATACAATTTTGTGTTCGTTTTTTCAAAAAATGCGGGATAGGGAAAGTGTAAACATTCGTCCTAATAATCGTGGACCTCGGAGACAAATAGAAACGAACAGCATAGTTTAGCTCTAGTGAAGAAAAACCCTGTTGTGATGTTGGATTCAACATTTACTAAGTTTTTCGAATATTTTTTCTATTGTGTGGATTACCTACCTTATTCTAATTAAAGTGCTTGGTAAGTTGATATTTTTTTAATAATTTTTAGAAAGTATAGACTTAATTTGGGTTGTGCCGTTAAAATTATACAAATAAATAATGATCTCAAAAATTATTATAATTTAGTTACAATGACAGGTTATTTCTACTTTTTTTATACGCGCCGATATTTTGTTAACAATCCACTATCCTTTTTATTAAATAATTAATTCATACCAGATAAATAAACAAAGTAAATTAATTGAATCTGTCTCTAACCTTTAGGTTTTTTTATGTTTCTTAGTTGACAAAACACAGCTGAAGAGATTAGAGTAATCTCGTACAACCGAATATTAATGTTGCCATCTTGTCAATAACTTAATTTAAACCTTCTCCAATTTTAAACTGCGATATTTCAAAAATCATTTAGAATTTACCGATAGTATATACGAATTTTCACCCATAATATGATATGTTAAGGTATTTATAGTCAAACCCCTGACACCCTATATTTATTTGATATTGCTGAAAATACTCAAGCGGTTTTAACAATAAAGATTCGTAATTTCATTAGCATATTAAAATTGTTTCCAGTTCAAACTAAATTAATACCCAATTTGTAACCCTTGTTTAAATTATATAAATTTCGATAATAATACGCGCAGTGCTGATTAGGACTTAGCTCTAGGCCCTGAATTAGTTTCTCTCAATTGATAGATAGGGCTAAAAATAGAGTGGGTTTCACTTCATTTTAGGCAACGCAGTGGCATAATTGTTCATGAAGAGCCCTATGCGAATAGGGGATGTTTTAGTAGGGTAACTCTGGTTTAGCATTCTACGGAAATATTTCACTATAAGGATTAATGTTCTATTACCGTATAGCGTATTGGTGTTTGTATGCTAATTGCAATAAACTCTTAAAGCAGTCGATTTATCATTATCTTATTGCTTTGGGATTCTTTTGTCAAATACTTAACTCGATTCAAATATAACCTATTTTATTAGCGTGTTTATCAAAAACCATATTGAAAGAAGGGATGTGATTGTTAAGTTTTACTAACTTTATAAAAATCGTGAATAAATGTGTGTGAAAGCAAATTTTTATTGGTTTTCAGATTTACCCCCGCATATTACATGCTTACATTATATTAAAAACACAATAAAAATATGTACATACATACACGTAAACATCATTATATACATTGAAACTTGGTAGAATGTTAATGTGGTGAAATTATGACACTAATCGGTCTAGAATATTTTGGTTCTAATTTTTTTTCTTTTTTTTTTGGATATAAAAACTGTACTTTATCTGATGCTTGGCACCTGTGAATACAAATATTAATATTTTTAATACCCGATTGATACCCGCATTTAGCAAATAGGAACAAAAATAACAAAAATAATAGTAATTCCTACAATATTATTAATAAGGTGACTCACCCAGATGCAATGCCTTACAATCCTAGGATCCCTACAAGTCCTTAGATACCACGACAGGACTACTACCAAACAAGTCTAAACAAAAATCTTCACCTTTTACCTTTTTCTTAATGTCACCTGTCCCTTTGGGACGTAACAGTATTGTATAGCTACAATAGTGTAAGGATATTTCCTCCATTCTTGATGGCGCCTAAAAAATATTATTATTAATAATAAAAATCACATTTGGCATTTTCAAAGCTATTTTTCTCGCGTCCGAATAGAGACTGAAGTGTTACTGACTGTGAAGCTGTCGTTGGTCGTTATTTATGTTTTCCGGATATTGCTGTTGTTGTTCGCTTAATTTTTTGTGATTTTTAGATTTGTCGATTATTGTCTTCCATACTGTTAGTAGTTTTAATAAATCGTCCCTTTTATTCAAATCACCTTGTTTTTCTATTTCTATTTTTCTCAGATTGTTCTGGTGTTATAATGTTCTATATTGGCAATCTCCCTACACCATCGACATTTATTTTGTGGCCAGTTTATTGATGATGTAGGATTAGAGCTGATGATGTTTGTTTGTTTGTGATGCTCTAGTTTATTCTCTTCCAGTCGTGCTGATATTCGCCTGTTAGTTTGCCACACGTAAATCTTGTCACAGTCCTGGCACGGAATGCGGTATACTCCGTGGTTTTCCAGTTTGAATTGTATATATATATATATATATATATATATATATACATATAATAATAATATAGTAAATTTGAGAGTAGTTAGCTAGCATAGAGATGCTACGTGGCACGAATAGACCCAGCAACATCTGAAAGACAATGTTGGTAAGTCGGTTTATTTAAAGCTATAACCTGTGATACACGATGTCATTGAGTCTGACTAACTCTGACGTTCAAGTGGCAAAGGACGTCACAAAACAGAGTATAAAAGATGGACGCAAAATTCCTGTCGGCAAGGTAATATGCATAGCGTATTCAGTATGTGGTTAAGTACCTTAGGTCTGGGAGGCCAAAATTAGGAAAATCTCATCCAATGTCCGGTAAATCCACCACACGCTTAATATCATGAAGTAGCCGGCTCTCAGGTTCATTCTAACGATTTCTTGCGTAACAGTGCCTGAAAATTCACAGTCTGCGGAGCAAGTGGAGAGGTTCTGGAAATACATTAAGGTCTAAGGTACAAACTAGGAGATGTGATGTGCGCGGGGATGATTAGCCCGGAAGAATTCAAGGTACCCCTTAAGGGAACTATTTTTTTATCATCCCAGGACCTCATTTATAACTTCTATTAGAAGCAATTGAATAACAATCGTTACCATTTGGGCAGAATATTTGACCTTTGGGTAAATACGGAGACACCGAGTTTGGACTCCTTTGTTGAGGTCAGGTGCTTATCCACAAAAAGGTGGATTAATCCATGCCAGACAAATTATCGACCGATCACAAGTCTCAACTCAATCTTGCAGATACCAGGCCAGTTTTCACCATTGCAGTAACGTAACATAGGGTGATTTGATTCTCTGAGCTGCGCAGCTCTTCTGCACTACTTCCATTATCTGTATTGCCCGAACAAAGCCGTCGTTATGTCTGTGGAACACCAAATAACCGGAGGCATAAGGTCACGCATCTGTGATGATGATCTGAAATTTTATGCTTCTAACGAAGATGGCGTAAACTTTTAACTTAACATAACTTAACTTTAACAGTTCGAATGATAAGTTGCAAAGAAATAAGGGAACTTTTGTTAAACTATAATAAAACAAAAATTGTAACAGCAGTTTATCTGCAAAACGTACGTTGTCAGTTTATGTTCTATATTTTTTTATTCCAAATCTAAGAATAGCTCAAAATATGTAAGATATTATTTAAGACTGACAGGTATATTACACGTTTCAATAGCAAATGTTTTATCATTTCTTTGCAAGTAGTAAATTCAGAATATCTCTTTCCCCAGTATACATTTAAAATTCCTCGGCAGTTGACGCAGAAATTATGTGAAATATCGAGAAACATAAACCAAAATTATCTTAAGGAAGGAATAAAATGATAAGCCTTACTGAAATTTTACTACGTGTTATTGACAATATATGTTTGTGTTAACGTGGGTATTATTCAATGTATTAACAAAATGTAAGTAAAGTTTTCTCAGTTATTATTTACATTAAACTTAGATTCTTTATTTCATAAATCAAGATGAATCATATTATGAGTAAAAGTAATATGCTAGCATTTTAAAAATTATAAGTGATTTAAAAATAATCAGTAAATAGTGATTTTTGTGTAAATTTGGATAAATAGTTTTTTTGGTTCTGAATTTTTAAACATTTCATTGGGCTGCCGGTTTGTTCCACCAAAATAGATTTACACAACACATTTTATCCCTATATCACACTTAATTTTTGCGTAAAGAAGTCCAACATTCAAATGATAAAAAAACTACTTATCTAGTGAAAATTTACACGAAAATCAAGTGTTAAGCAAGGACAGACTGGCAAAATTTTAGTGCGAATCCTGTACAAAACAAAATCGCAGCCAAACAAATGATTAAACATTCGGTTAAATTCCATTTCCTGGAATAGAATCTTCTTTTTATGGACGAAAATAATAAAGGTCATAATTTATTTTATGTATTATTAATTATATAATTATAATAATAATAATAACAAAAAATTAAAAACTTAAAATATTTAAATAAATTACGATTTATAGAATTTGTATTAAAGTTATTACTAAATAATATATGCATTTGTAGATTCTTTTTTTAAGTGGTGTGGAATTCTGTACGAGTGAAGTTGTGAGTAAAGGTAAATTTACAGATTTTTTATTGTTTATAACGTTTTTTACATAATTCATAAAAAGAAGGTTTTCATTTGAAGATAGAATTTTACCGCCTTGTTAAACATTTAGTTAGGCCCACATTTTGTTTTGCGATATAGAATTGAAAGGTACCACTTCATACTTGATTTTTATATAAAATTTGAACTCAATTGGATAAGTTGTTTTTTGATACTGATATTTTAAACATATCATTAAGTCGCCATTTCATTCCACCATAATGACTCCCCACCAAAATTTTGCAAGTTTATCGCTATATCATATTTGATTTTTGTGCAAGTTTTGATGCGAATTAGATAAGTAGTTTTATCGTAATATGCTTAAATATTTTATTACGCCGCCATTTGTTCCGCCATATTGGCCTATATCGCTTATCCCTAGCTTCTCCAAAATTATTGAAAGGCTCACGAGAAGTAGAATGCTGTCCTTCTTGAATCGCCACGAACTTCTAACTGACGAACAATTTGGGTTTAAAGCCAATAAGAATACGGGTGATGCCATATTCACATTTTTGGAAAAACTCTACAATTACCTTAACATCAGTCAAGCTACGGCGGCGGTATTCTGTGACTTATTAGTCTGTATTGGATCTCCTTGGTCTAAGGAGGGGAGTATAGCATCTGGTGTATCACAGGGTTCTGTACTGGGACCCCTTCTCTTTCTTCTATATATCAAAGATCTGGCCTCTCTCGGATCTCTGCAAGGTTAAGGAACCTTTGTGACAGTAACTGTTAGTCTCTGAATGTCGGTAAGTAAAACCAGCATCGTTGGTTTTGGTTGTGAAATCGACCAGTTAAGTCTCGGCGATACTGACCTTTTAAGTGCCTTCACAAAATTTCTTGGCTTTAATATCTACGCCCACCTCAAGTTTATTCCCCATGTTTCTGAACTTTGCAAAAAAAATATCAGCTGGGTGATATGCAGTGCGTATCGTTTCTTCTGAGCTTGGACCTTCTGTGGCTAGGGATGTTTATTTTGCACTGGTCGACTCACGCCTTCTGGGGTTTCTGTGGACTAGGGCTATTTAATTCTGTCTTCGTGCTGCAGAAGAGGGCAGTGAGACTGTTATCTGGGGCTAACTCTCGCGACAGCTGTAAACCATTTTTCATATCCAAAAAGATCCTAACTTTGCCATCTGCTAATTTTGGAAACCATTAACCTGATTTTCAAAAACAGGGGAAATTTTGCTGAACCAGCCAATACTTATGAAACTAGAGGTTATGTTAATTTTAATATTTGTCTGCCGTTGCCCACCTCTGGTCTGACCAAAAAATCAATATTTTACGAAAGCACATTTTATTATTAGCAGTTTCAATCTATAATAGTAAGAAAAGAAATTCAATTAATGTATTTTCTGTTTTTGCGAAGGACTACTTAATTTAAAAAAAATAATCAAGAACAGTTAATTATAGCCGGTAATAATCATAGGCGCTGGTTAGTAACAATTTAGTTTACTCTTTTTTTGTGATATATCTTCTCTAATTTTGTTTCTTTTACTAATCTACCTATTCAACTGAAAATAAAATTATTATAACATTGGCAAAATATGAATGTTTCAGACTAGATTTAAATTATTTACCTATGCATACCTCTATTTTAAAATGATCAACAATCCTTACGAGGAATGGCTTTCAGTCAGTTTTCCTGAACATTTGATATGTTGTAGTTTTCAACCTCCTAATCAAACGTTTTCATAGACACAACTCAATCCTGCGGCTAGTTTGCGATATACAGGGCGTCAAAGACGAAATTTTGCCTATTCCTTATTTTATGCATTTTTTTATTTTTTGTTTTTAAATACTTAATATGCATTCAAATCAGTCAGTAACATAGAATATCTGATATAAGAAGTTACTGTATGTATTAGTAAAAATAAATTCATTCAACGTGTAGCTGTTTTCCACATTGCGGTCATTTCTTTTTCATATTGGACCGCACCTGAAATATCAAAATTCCAATTTTTACAGAAATTTCAGTTAAGCTGAGAGAAATAGTCAGATTTGGCTAATTTTTTAATTTGTTTATTAAAATTAAATAAAGATTAAAGAATTATATCGAAAATATTTATAAATAGCTGAGATAGAAACGACTTATTCTGTACCAGTCGTACATATTTTTTAGATATTTGCAATAAATGGAGAAGAAAAACTGTGAACTATTGAATTTATTGAACTTATTTTTCAACAGGGCAAATTAACATGCTGAGACAGGCAAAGCGTTTCTATTCCCACGTATCGTACCTTTTGGTGCGGCGATCTAGTTGCTTAGCTACGGAGAGCGTGATTTTCTTGACATGTTGAGTATATCTGGGTCCATAAAGTTAAACAGACATATAAAATCTGAAAATAATGGACAGGGCACGTGGATTGATTTCGTAGGAATGTAAATAGAAAAAGATATTGATGTCGGCATTAATTATTAAGGAGTTTTTTTATGTTTGCTGTTGAATGCTATAAAAAAGTTATTTTATAGATATGAATTTCTAGAAAAAGCTTGGACGTTTTATTTAGCGGACCAAAAATAATTTAATAACATAAGTGGCTTATTTCCGTATTGAACTGTGGCTCTGAAAATATCTTGAATTTCCCAGTCATTAGCTGTAATGCTAAAAGGCCAATTTCTAAGAATACTTTAAAAAATAAATAGTTACTGAATTTTGCACATAAAGCCGTTTCTGTAGACTGAAAGATTACTTTACTGAATCATTTTCCTTTTAAACGTTTCTAAAACGGATTAGAAAACCAAAACTAAAAGATCAAATTAAGGACGACAAAGATTTACTGCTTTAAATGTTATCTATTTTTAACGTGAATAATAAAACCCGTGTTCCTTAATACTTATAAAGCATCTTGTATAAAAAAATTGTTTGGGTTTGCAATATAGTTTAAAAAAAATTACTTCACAGGAGCACATAAACCATTAATATCGGAGACATCCCCATAGGGGTGAATACGGGGCCTACTTTTGTAATAGGTTAGGTAGGCCGGGGTGTATCATCATCAAAGATGCCCCACGCTCGGCCTGATTTTGCACTATGATGACTTTTCAAAGAACAATACACTACATTTCATTTGCAAACGTAAAACATTATTATATACTTTCTACTGTATTTACAATTTAGACCACAAATTAATTTTTTTTTGTTTGGAAACGTGATGTTTTTTATTAGAAAAGACACATTTTTTATTTTTATGTTGTTAGCAAAACCTAAAAATGTTAAGCAATTAAAGCAGCAAAACTATTCAAATTTAAAAAGTCAAAACTTTTACAAAAGTAATGTGTCTTTATTTGCATCTAGAAAGCTGTTAGGTAAAAATTAAAATGAGTGGATCTTTAAATAAACCGCTTACGCATTTTTTTAGACCGAAAGAGGAAATACCATATTGAACTGTTAATTATTTTCCAATAAAAATTAGACACATATTTTTAGATGATGTTTTTTGTGGTTGGTGCAAGATATTGTTAGCCCCTTTTCTTGTTGGTTAGCTTTTATAAGAGAATTATTAAATTCAAAAATAATTACCTACCCAGAAAGAGTAAAAATTCCTTATTTTTTCTTTGTAAATGGCATATATGATCATACATATGCATATAACATTCTTGTGCGGATGAAAAGTGTGCAAATCATGCTTCAATATTACAAAACCAACCGGAACAGATTCCAATATCGGATGCATCCAAAACACAGCGAGAATAGAAGTAAAAGATACTTTAGTAAATGTGTTGTACATAATAGAAACGAAGATTTAAATGGGTATGAATGCCAAATGTGATAAAATGGAATAAAGGTTTTAAGACAAAAAGGTAAGAAAGATATGTTCTATAAATTAGATATCTATGCACGTATATGGCCTGTAAACGTAAAATTTCGATTTGTACTAGGTGATTCCATTTTTCTTCAAAGCACCACCATTATATTAAACTCGTTTTCTCTCGTTTGTGTTTCACTTAATCGCACGGATCTAAATATTAGAATATTGGCCACAGTTTTTAATTTGTGTTGGGTGTTAGTGTGATCTTGCATTTAAATATCTGTCGGTATGTGTTGGTTTTCTATACATGTTGCATTCGCAATGTCCGTTATGTAGTTTGATGACCAGAACATCTAGGAATGGTAAATTTTATTATGAGATGCATTACATTTATGAGGGTCAGAAAATATTCGAGCTCTATATGACCATGTTGCCATATAATATATATGTTATCCACATATCGAATCCATAACTTAAGCTTGAAACTTGCTTTTTCAAGAGCTTCTTCCTCGAAGTATTTGGGGATTTATTGGTGAACTATTTATTTTATTTTTCGATTTTTTTCTAGGTATGTGATCGGGTTCCGCCTAAAAGGCTTATAACAATTGTCTTTTAGAATATACGGGATATTCATAACTACGGTTGCGTTTCCATCATCCGCTGGAAGAATTGTGATGTCTTTATTTGTTTGAAGGTTTGTTAGGGCCCTCTGTTCAATTTGCTCCGTTGGTTTGCTTGATTTTAAAATTCTTACCATTTCTTGGCGGATCTCCTCTGCTTTCGTTTCTTTAGGTTAGTCAACAACAGCTTCCACTTCAGCTATTATTTCTTTTTTGGGAATTTGCCTAACAGATATTGCAAAATTAAAACTCTTACTTAGTACGGATTTTTCACTTTCTGAGAGATTGTAGCCCAATATATTGTGTACTACTTTATTGACGTCTATTGATGTTACTTGTGGCTGACTAGACTTTTTTAGGAGATTTTCATACATTTTCAAAACTTTATCAGTCTTAATATTTTTATTTCATTCCGTGCGCCAAAAAGCCAAATTTTCTATGCGATTCCACAATAAAGGGTGAATATTTAATTTAGGGTGTAACTTTAAAAGGTCTTTTTCTGTCTCGGCTAGTTATTTTCTGGTTTGATGGATTTGTTCTCCTAGTATGGCCTTACTAGCATTTCGAAGTATGGTATTAGATTTCTTGGTTTTAGTATTTTAGTATGATAAGACAATCGTGTCCAAGTAGGAAGTAAATCGCTGTCACGACACGCAATTTGAAAAGTGAAATCACATAAAAGATTAGTTTTTTTACCTGTCAGTTTCTGATATGTACTGATTGTCATGAAAATCTCCCCCCTTAGAGGTGTATAGTGTTCATTCTTAGTCCCTCACGGATAAAAAAAAAAACGATGTTTTTTCATTCCAGGTATACATACGTTCACTACTATCGTTGTAAAAAGAACAGTTTTGCTGACATTTCGCCAAAATCACTAAAGCACTATTGAATGACACCAAATTTGATTGAATCGGAAATACTTTAGGGGCTAACTTCACGGACCTATTGATTGGCCAGAGAAATAAAGAGAGATTTTTATTGCAAAACTATTGTTCCAGAACATCTAAGGAAAATAATACTCTATGGACTAATTGAATAAACGATTATTATAAATAATTTAAAAACAATTAAATTTGGAGAACTGTCACAATATAAACATCAAACAATAAAATGTTTGCTCGAGTCATTGTAAATTTAGATCGCGCCTTCCCAATTTTCAATTTTGTCTTGACAGGAAATGTTAGTATCTAAAAGATTAACTATAATTTTCGATCGATTTATCTCAGAACTATCATATTTAGGAAAAAAAGGGATCGTTACCAACTTTGAATAGCGTTTGTTAGAAATAAGTAATTCTTTCTTAATTTGTTGTTAATGCAATTATAGATATTTTTTAAACTAAATTTAATTTTTCATTACTATTATTTTTGAATTTAAAATGTAAGGATTTTGTTGGTTAAAGCCTGTTGTCTTTATGAGATGTGTTACTTATATTTAGTAAGAAATGTCCTAGTTACGTGTCTACTGAAAGTAACAACAGAGAAATTACATAGTTCCTTTTAACAAGTTCCTCTGAATATTATAATATAGCAATAAGATGTTTAAATTGCTTATTTTAGTGTACCACTGGATGCCTGCTAATTAAGATAATGCCTTAAAGCACACTAACACAGTGCTAATTGCTTCGAAATCTCGCTTCCATGTAATTAGTTCTAAACAAGCAAAATTTAACTTTGCTGCGACTATGATGCAATTAGTAAAAGTAGAAAACCATACTTATTTGTAATCCCAAAGACGCTATAATCTAAAATACAAAACAAATAGTTCTTTAAAAACCACTGCACATTAGTATCTTCCGCGATGATAAAAGCAGCATTTCTTCTTTTCCCGTATATGTGCAGAAATACCTGTAAGTACTTCCGTCGGATACCAATATTATTCCTATCTCTAAAGTTTTCGTGATTCTGAGCAAGGGTAGTATAATTCAAGGTTCTAGATGAGCGCACAAAATAAATCTATTGGATTTAAATCTGGCGACTTGCGAGGCCATGCACAATCCATCGGCATATTCATTCATGTCACGATTAACTTTCATCTGAAGAAAAAATCGGTAAATTTCATTTACCCGGAACTTCCCTCGTTATTTTTCCTTAGGAATAGTGAAGTGTGACCTAATTTAGTTTGATACATAGTCATTTAGTAACCCATATATACTGTCTTTTCAAACATTTTTATTGGGTGTCATTTTATACCTATTCTTGCCAGTTTCTACCATTGACACACATTATCATTTTGTTACGTCATGTTGAGTTCGTACCAGCTTATTTCTATATCATTTGAATTGTATCTGCAAAACTTAAAGTCAATTGAATAAGATTTTTTTTATCTTGCTTTTTAAACATTCTATTTGGCCGCCATTTTGTTTTGTCGTCTTGAATTCGTACCACAGCTTTACCAGTTTATCTCTATATCGTTTGTAAAAAAATTGAAATTAACCTAACAAGTGGTTTTTCATGCTGATTTTTACTAAGCCACTATTTTGTTTTGCTACCTTGGATTTGTACCAAAATATTATCAGTTCATTCCTATGTAACAATTGATTTTTGTACGAGGTAAATTGAATCATTAGTTTTTCAGTAACAATATTTTTATCGTTTCACTAGGCTGCCATTTTGTTCCGGCATATTGAATTTTTACCAAAATACTATCAGGTGATCCCCATATGACCCTTAATTTATGACCAAAATTTCAAGTCAATCTGGTAAGTAGTTTTTAGGCTAACTACAGACCGAGGGAATTGATAAAACATATTTTTTTGCATCTAGAAACGCTAAAACTTGTAAATATGTAAAAAACATTTTATTTAGCCGCCATTTTGTTCCATTATCTTGAATTTGTAACAGAATTTTAACAGTTCATCTCTATACCAGAATTATAGCACAAAATTTAAAATTAATCCATTAAGAAGTTTTGAATATTTCATTAAGCCGCCATTTTGTTTCGCCATCTTGGATTCATACCAGAATAGTACCAGTTGATTTGTTCATAATACTTGATATATGTGCAAAATTTGAGGTAAATGGGATAAGAAGTTTTTTAGTAATAATTTTTTTAACATTTCACTAGGCCGCCATATTGGGTTGTTACCAAAATGTTGGCAGGTCATTCCCATATAACCCTTAATTTTTGACAATACAAAATTTGAAATCTATCGGGTAAGAAGTTTTTTAACTATGCCGCGAACAGACATGTGTTCGGCATCTAGGGACCCTGAAACGTAATGATCTGAAAAAAACTCGGAGGGTAATTTTTTCACGATTACAATACTTCCCTTTTACGAGGGAAGTAAAAAGGGGCTACTTAAGGAATTATGTACAATTGACATTCAAAGATTTAACGAAAATGTATGATGGAAGACCAATTTCCAACCAAGCAAATATTCTTTACTGCAAATGTTATTTTTATAAAAAATTATATTCGAATTTCTAGAAAAATTGTCCTCATCATAAGTTTGTCAACTAATCTAGTCGTAGGAAAATATCGTGTGTTTCCGTGTACGTAAAGGTATCAGGAGTTATTAGAAAACGAAATCGAGGGGCATTTAGAACAACTACCGATTAATTCATATCTTAATTTTATATGGCAACAAGATGGTGCCCCTCCTCCTAATGTCCAGCCGGTCATCAATTATTTAAATGACATGTATTCATTTTGGATTGGAAGACATGGACCATTAAGATGGCCAGCAAACAGTCCCGATCTCTCTCCAATGGACATATTTTTGTGGGGTTATCTGAAAAACAAGATATACTACAATAGGCCAAGAACCATCCAAGCTTTAGAGCAAAATATAGTTCAAACAATCGACGATTTAAACACCCAATCACCTCATTTTATCTACGCATCTATACACAGAAAATTTAGAAGAAATATTCAGAAATGCATTAAGGAAGCTATATAGAAAACCAAAACTTAGTTCTTTAAGCTAATATTATTATTTATCTACTTTATATTATTGAGTTTTTATAGTATTGTTTCTTTCCACTATGTTAACTTTTCGCTTAAGTGTTTTTCTTTCATTCAATTGTTTAACGGTGTTTAATATTATGCTACGAGTCGGTGTTGGTCTATCTGGAAACCGTCTATGATATTCGTTACGAGCTATCGATGCATTTTTACCATGTAAATAAAATAATTCTATCATGTCGAGTTTCTCTTCTTCCGAATAAACAATGCATCGTCCAAGAAATTAGATATTAAAAATGCTCGTAAATAGATACTTCTGACCGGTAAACATCAAAAAGGCGTCGTTCATTGCAATTGCCTTGACCATGGCTCACTATGTTTTAGCGCAAATTACCTTACCATTTCTTTAATGTTTAAACGCTTATATATCCAAAACCAATTGACAGAATATATTAAAAGTATATATATTTGAAATTAGAAAAAAAAAGATCTTCAAGATATGATAATATACAGGGTATTTCATTTAAAAAAAACTGACAACCTGTCAAAATTTGACATTTCCAATAATATTTTCGCACTAATAATATATTCTAAATCTAACTAAAACCCAACAACTTTTGTATTTACGACATTTCCGTATCTATTCAAATAAACTCTCTAGGTAGGTGGAAAAATATATGGAAAAACCCTGTACGTCAAGGACGTTTTGGACAATTTGGACTTGTTTTGCCGTTTTCTAAAAGTATTGATATTCTCTGAAATAAAAAAAAATACATTCGTTTTTAAAAAATTGTTTTACCTCACTAGGATCACCTTATGTAGTTATTAGCTTTTACATTCAAATAAATTGGTAAGTTTCCTCTACTCGAAACTTCACTCGTTTTTAATCATGAATCCAATTTACTTCCGCACATAGTCATTAAGTAACACATTTTATATACTTTCTTCTTTTCAAATATGTTTATTGGTCTCCATTTTGTTCCACCGTATTCGTATCAGTATTTTACCAGTTTCTACTTATGCCACACTTGATTTTTCAGCATAATTTAAAATAAATTAAATAAGTAGTTTTTACAATGATATTTTTAAAAAATTACGCTAGAGCGCCATTTTGTTCTGTCATGTTGAATTCGTATTAAAATGTTACCAGTTTATCCTATATCACATTTATTTTTTGTTCAAATTTTGAAGTCAACTATAATATAATACGTTTATTGTTATAATGCCATTACAGTATTAGGACATACGTGTATATATTCAAATGAAAGTTAAATTACTGGCTAACAATAGGCCTTGTATAAAAAAGCAGACATCTCGACACAGGTCAAGATACTGTTCAGGCCACAAATTAATAAAAGGCTTACAGCTAAATTATGTCCTAAAATAATATTTAGACGCGATGCATAGGAGATAATAAAATATGACTAACGGAAAAGAGTGTCAGAGAGACAAGCAAACAACAGAAAAAGAAAGATAATAGTAAGGAAGAGGAAGAGAAAAAGCGCAGATAAAAGAAAGAAGGGAAATATGTAGGTATGTCCCCGATACAGAGGAGCGATTTCTTTTAGTGTATATAAAATATTAATGCGATTGGGCAGCAAGAAGACGTGAAGTAAAAGTGTCCTTAAAAGTCCGCGCTGACCAGCGGAAATCTGCAAAATCTAAAGAGTTTATCAAACTAGTAATATTGTAAGTAAATGGACTTTTAAAAACCTCCTTTCGATGTTGTGTAAGAGTATCTTTTCTTCACAAATTTAAATTGTGCATATCAGTGAGGAGAGTAATTTTTTTGTGGAGGTAAGGAGGAGATCAACGTTTTATTATGTTAAAGTAAAAGCTAGCACGGAGTAACCTTAATCTGTTAAACATATCAAGCCACTCTGATGCAGCCAGATAAGGTGAAATATGGTTCCTTCTTTTCACGCCATATATTAGCCGCAGACATGAATTCTGGAGCTTCTGAACTCGATAGCGATCCAGCCCACCGAGACAAGGTGCAAAACCTGGACTGCAGTGATTAAACTGCGATAAAACCAACGCCTGACAAAGCATTTTTCGTACATCCTGTGAAAGATAATGCCTATTTTTATAAATAACCTTAAAATTACTGTATGCTGCCTTTAATTTAGCAGTAACATGATCTTTGAAACGCAATTTCGAATCAATTATTAATCCCAAACTTTTGACAGAATTAGAGAAGGGAAGTGGAGTATTATCTATAAATCTAATTTTAATGTCATATGGTTCTTAACATTATTAGTTTGTGTATCGTTTTCAAAAATAACTACCAAAGATTTGATAGGATGTAATCTAAGTAAGTGCCTAGTAGCTACATTGTAAAAACTCTGTAAATCAGTGTTAACTATATTTTCTGCTTCATTAATATCGTGCCTTTGTTGCTTAAGAGAACTCAAAAAATGGTGGTAAAAATTGTGTAAAGTAAAGGGTCCAAAATGCTATCTTGAGGCACTCCCATTTGAATATTTAGAGTATTATAAACCACTCACTGCATACGATCTGATAGAAATGAATTTAGAAATTGACAAGAGTTTTCCCTAAACCCAACATAATGGAGAATTGAGGTAACTATCTCATGATTAAGCACATCGAAAGCTTTGCTAAAATCTAGCAAAATCAGGATGGTGATCCTGATTTCATCGGCTGCTCTGAAAATATCATCAGAAATGTCAGTCAAGGCTGTTTCACAACTATGTCCAGCTCTGAAACCTGACTGTTTAGCGAGTAGTATATTGTTTAGATTTAAGAAAAATCGCATTTCTTTATCGATTACTTTTTGTAGAACTTTTGAAAGAGTAGGGAGGAAACTTATTGATGTTAAATGGCTAAATTCTGTAGGGCGGCTGACTTTGGGTAGGGGGGTAATTTGAGCTTGATTCTGAGGTAAAGGAAAGTAATTCTTTAAAATACATTCATTAATAATATGGGTTATGCAGGGTATAAATCATCCACGGTGCATAAGAATAATTTTTATTTTTTCTGAACTGTTTTTCTGGCGTATGGTTCTCGAATAGTGTTAAAATATAATTATTGAAAAATTATATTTTATCATCAATGTCCGTGATAGTAAAGATATTAGCCCAGGGCAGTTCCTCCAAGTCTGCTTGAAAGTTATTGATATTATTAATAATCTATAATGATATTGATATTCTTAATGATCTATAATGAAAGGTCATCAAGTCCTGTCATCAGCAAAACTGGCTCTCATATAAACTAAAAAATGATCTGAAACCTCCACATCAATTACGTTTCAGAAACATGTTAGTAAATATTAGATCGAGAAGAGAAAGTGAAGTGGACGACACTGTGGTCACCAGACCACCACGCTTACTCAAAAAATTATGTTTAAAAAAATTATAAGAATCCAAACTCATCACGCGATCATCAACCCTTGCATTAAGTCATGTCTCGGCGATGCCCACAATATCATAACTTACTTACCAGATGTTGCTGGTAAGCAAAAACTAAAACAAAATCTATCGTAACACCAAACAATTTGTTTTTAGTGCGACCTCCAAAACATATATGTTATAATTACTTATAAATATATAAACATAAAAAAAGGGAAAAAGTATGAAAAAAAAATATGCACTTAAAAATGACAAAGGCAGATTACAAATTTACAAAAGTATATTTATATGTACTAAAATTAAAGGTTTGTTACATACGGTTTAGTCTTAATAAGATTTAGGTCATCCTCAACCTCAATTCTATGCCCTGCACCCCCGGATCTAACAAAAATATTACCGTGCTGGCACCACACATTTTTGTCAGAATATTTATTCACAGCTAATTTAAATACCCGCAATCTTGCCTTAGTCAAATCCTCTTGCACTACAATTCCCGTATTTTTAAGGTTGTTTCTTTGCTTTGAAATAACACTTCGCTTGTTGAGATCGCGGAACTGAATTAGTACGGCCCGCGGGTTATCTCTCGATGGATTTTTTTACCCTACTCGGTGGCAGTTTTTTATATCTAAGACACCAATGTTTACTTCTAGTTTACTTTAAAATAGGTCAGTGATGGTTTTCGCAAAATTCTCGTCTTTCTCATGTTTCATACCGAACACTCGTAAACGGCAGCTGCGGGTAAACTATTCCTGCGCGTTAAGACGCTTTTTCAGATCTTCCTTCTAGTTCCTAAATGTTGACAGTTTTGCCTGACAGAGTATCAATGTCATCCCTAACCTTCTTCAGTTTTTCATTGATTTTACCATGGAGTTTATTAATTAAAGAGGTTATTAATTTTTGTTGAAGTTCTTCACTTAAAATTTTGCGGATTTCGTCGATGTCATTTCGCAGTAGCACCATATTGAAGGTTAGAATTTAGTTGATTAATATAACAGTAAGAAAACACTTAAAGTTGAAGGAGCAAACCAACAAAGGCACCCCAACACACTTTTTAACTAAAAAACTTATTTTTAAAAACTCTCTCGGAACGAACCGCATGATATACTGCTTACTCGCTCGGCATCTACTATTCTACTGCTTATATAAGAAGATTTTTTTACGTTGTATTTTTAAGCCTTTTTGTGACCGCTATTTTGTTCCGCCATCTTGAATTCATATCATAATTTTACCAATTAACTTAACTCTATATTACAATTAATTTTTGCACAACATCTAAAAGCAATCTAATACGTAACTTTTTTAGGTTAATTTTTGAAATATTTTATTGGGTCGCCATTTTGTTTTGCTTTCATAGATTCGTACCAAAATGTTACCAGTTCATTTCTATGTAGCACATGATTTTTGTACAAAATTTGTAATAATTTTTTTTAGATTGCACTAGGCCGCCATTTTGTTCTGCCATATTGGATTTTTACCAAAAGGTTACCGAGTCATCCCAATATGATCCTTAATTTTTGACCAAAATTTGAAGTCAATTAGTAAATAGTTTTTTAACTATACTGCGACTTGACGAACATACAGATAGATCAACGGAATGGAGGAAATGAGGGATGAATAAATTGGTAGTAATGATATATGTCGTTTTCGTTTGTTTACTTTTGGATAGATCTACAGCGTATTGCCTAAACCTAATTATTTTCTAAGGATTGGAGGATTTTATTTTAATAACTAAACTTGTCTAAAAAATCCAACGCAAAGTATACTGTGTGCAAAATTTCGACAAAATTCAATGCAACTATATTTTCTGATTCTACTAATGTTTCCTATAGTCTGTTGTCTGAGATATATAGAGTAATAAAATGGAGAATTCCGTCAATTTTGGCTGAATTTCGGGGTCGTCCATAGACGTGGGTAAACTTTGTCTATAGAAATAATAATAAAGATCCTTTTAAATCCCTGTCCTTTTGCATACCTAATGAGGTTTTATTATTCTATAGATTACATTTATCACTCAATGCATACATAATAGGCTAGTACTTAATGCAGGTAGGTAATAAAACACAGATTATAAATACTTCTTAATTGTGTTTTAAACATGTTAGTATTTGCTGTTACGACATACTTTTAACAGTTTTATAAGAATATATAAAATGGCTCCAACAAAAAGATGTTCTAATTATTCTCCACTATCAGTGAGTTAAAGAGTTATTATCTTACGTTATTATCTTAAATATACACGATTCTATAAAACACGATTACCCTAGTTTTATAATTGTTGAACGATGTTCCCGAATGAATGGAATTGGAAAAGTCCACCGTTTGCAAATTATTGTGGGAGAGAAAGGTAGCAGGTCACGTGTAACCTCTCAAGTAAATTCCAGGAAAACCAGCTAAAGTCCTTGATGAAGAAATCAAATATGTAATTCGAAGAAAAGTTCTTTCTTTTTATTTTAAAAAAGAAATACACACTCTAGATAAAATTTTGATGGAGCTTGGGCAGGATGACAGTATTCCTTTGATAACTAGAAAACTCTTACGGGCACCTTTAAAAAATATGGATTTTGCCTGGGAAAGGCATAACCGAAAAGCACTATTATATATATATATATATATATATATATATATATATATATATATATATAAGAACAAATTGATATGATAATGATATACGGAGAAACTAGAAAAAATCGCAAGGGAGCCAGAGCATTATACGAACAGCGATTTCCGAATCGCCGATATCCATCAGAGTCATACTTTCCTTGATTGGAAAAGTATTTAAAATCGGAAGGGAATCCGCCACACTAGAATTTCACTAGTGAAGAGGCTGAAATTAATACACTGGTTTGTATAGCAATCAATCCTACTATATCAATACGACAAATAAGCAGTGAAATTGGAAATGGCCACCGAAGCGCACGAAAAATTTTACGTAAGCATGGCTTTAAATCATTCAAATACCAAATCCGTCACCACTTATATGAAGCGGATTATCGGAGAAGACTAGAATTTTGCAACTGGTATTTTGATATGCAACAAAGACAGCCCAATTTCCGGACAGTAATTTTTTTTGCAGATGAATCCCGATTTACCAGTATTAAGTTAAATGTTTAACCGCAATAACACTAGATACTGTGCTACCGAAAATCCGGACTTGGAAAGGGAAGGGGCATTCCAAAAAAGATTTGGTGTTAACGTCTGGTTTGGAGTACTAGGAACACGAAAAATTGGTCCCATTTTTTTATGAGCCCCTGGATGCAGAACATTATTTACAATTCGTCCAAAATACAATTTATGGACAATTTACCCATTGTTTATTCCAATCAAGTTTATTTTTAGCAAGATGGGGCACCTGCACACAATTCCAGAGTAGTGACTAACAACTTGAGAGAAAAATTCGGCGACAATTGGATAGGTACAAATGGGCCAGTCAGATGGTCGGCGAGATCGCCTGACCTCACCCCGTTTTTCATATTAGGCTACATTAAACAAAAGGTCTACAAAACATAATTACAAAATCGTGCGGACCTTATTAATCGAATTACAAGGGTGATAGAAGAAATAACTCCAAGGCAGATGGAAAACATATTACAAGAGTTTCGTAACAGAATTCGTATGTGCCATGAAGTTAATGGAGAACGTTTTGAAGACCTTTTTTCTTTTTTATTACTCATGTAGTTTTAGATCTATTTCGTGTTTTTCCTTGAGTTAAGAGGATTTTTTATCTTTGAATATTATTTAAATTAGTGTTTTGTGGCGTAATGACAGTTGAAGCTACTCAGTAGCGTCCTTAATAAATACCCATTTAAGTAGACTGGCAATATTTCCTATAGTAAATAATAAACAATGATTAGTTATACAGCGTGTGAAAACATCATTTTGAAATAACTTTTTGTAGGTAAGTTTATTTATATTTATAAGGTTAACTAATTTTTGGATTTTACTCAATTTACATTGCTGTCAAATACAAGGTTAACTAATTTTTCGATTTTACTCAATTTACATTGCTGTCAAATACAAAATATGCTTAGCCTTACAGATAACATATCATAGGCATTTTATTCCTATTTTATATGTTAAGAACTCAATTTAGTATCATGTGAAATTTAAAAACCCAGTCTTTCCTTAGTACCTATATTTGATGATCGCAAAACGTTAAATACACCATTTGCAAAAACAGTTTTGAGCAGTACGTTTACAAATTCTAATAGCTTGTTTTTTATCCGTACATTGAACAAAACAATAATTCTGAACTAAAGTACCTACTTTAAAAATTAGAAGGTTAATAAAAGAATGGAAGCTGTGGTGTTTCTTTATTTCACAGCCACCTTGGATCAGAAATTTAATATTTGTAATTTATCAGCCTAAGCGTTAAAAAGCTAATTGCACAGTGCAATTGGAAATATCTCGAAAAGTACTTGATATAGGTATAGTGTATTATACACAAAAGTATTTAAAATTGTTTGAAGATTTAGATGTTGAGTAGGTTTATAGGTCCTCCCATTAAAATAAAACGAGACTTTATCGTTTGGAAGTGATTTTTCACTACGTTTCCGGGTAAACCGGAAGTATCCTAATTGTCACATTAGATGCAATGAGTTGCATAACAAACACTATTTACAGTATTATCTTCATTTGTTTTTCCAAAAAAACGGAATTATTCACTGAAATTTTTAAAATTTCATTCGCCATTTTGTCGAAAACTATCATTAATGGACATAGTGTGTGATGTTAATAGTACTTATCTTAAAGAAGTTACAGCCTTGTTAATCATTTCGTGGTAACCCGGTATATATATATATATATATATATATATATATATATATATATATATATATATATATATATATATATATATATATATATATATATATATATATATATATATATATATATATATATATATATATATATATATATATATATATATATATATATATATATATATATATATATATATATATATATATATAATGTGTTTTCATTCCGGGTGTACATCCGTTCACTACTGTCGTTCTGAAAAGAACAGTTTTGCTGACGTTTCGCCAAAATCACATTTGGCATTTTCGAAGCTTTCTTTCTCGCGTCCGAATAGAGACTGAAGTGTTGGTGACTGCGACGCTTCCTTTTATACCCCCACTCGGGGCCGAAGGTTATATCTGCGCAGGCGTTGGTCGTTATTTATGTTTTTCGGATGGTGCTGTTGTTGTTGCGCTAATTGCGCTTGAGTTTTTGCGATTTTAGATTTGTCTATTATTGTCTTCCATACTGTTGGTAGTTTTAATGATTCGTCCCTTTTATTTAAATCACCTTGCTTTTCAATTTCTATGGCTTCTCGGATTATTCTGGTCTTATAATGTTCTATATTGGCAATCTCCCTACACCCATCGAAATTTATTTTATGGCCGGTTTCCTAATGATGTAGGAATAAAGCTGAGGTTGTTTGTTTATTTCTGATGCTGAGTTTATGCTCTTCCACTCTTGCTGATATTCGCCTGTTAGTTTGCCCTACGTACAACTTTTCACAGTCCTGGCACGAAATACTGTACACTCCGTGGTTTTCCAGTTTGATTTTATCTTTTGGGTTTCCGAGTAGTTTACCTATAGTTGTTTGTGGCTTGTGTATTGTTTGTATGTTGTGTTTCCTCAGAATTCTTCCGATTCTGTCTGTTGTGCCTTTTACATATGGTAAGACTACTCGTTGCTTTCCCGGTTCATATTTTTTGTTGTTTGTTGTTCGGGAAACTTGTGCATTAATAGCTTTCTCTATGGTGCGATTTGTGTAGCCATTTTTTTTTAAAGCACCAGATACTACCCCAAGTTCGCTTCGTCTCGTCTGCGCTTCAGTTAGTCGCACGGATCTAGATATTAGAGTATTTGCCACAGCTTGAATTTGTGCTGGGTGATGATGTGATTTTGCATTTAAATATCTGTCTGTATGTGTTGGTTTTCTATACACGGTGTATTCGAAATGTCCGTTATGTAGTTTTGTGACCAAAACATCTAAAAATGGTAATTTGTTGTTTTCCTCTAACTCTAGAGTAAATTGTATTCTGGGGTGGATTGAATTTACGTGAGTCAGAAATTTTTCGAGCTCTGCATGACCATGTTGCCATATAATAATAATGGAATAATAAAGAAAGCTTCGAAAATGCCAAATGTGATTTTGGCGAAACGTGAGGAAACACAACATACAACAATACACAAGCCACAAAAACTATAGGTAAACTACGGAAACCCAAAAGATAAAATCAAACTGGAAAACCACGGAGTGTACAGTATTCCGTGCCAGGACTGTGAAAAGTTGTACGTAGGGCAAACTAACAGGCGAATATCAGCAAGAGTGGAAGAGCATAAACTCAGCTTTATTCCTACATCATCAGGAAACCGGCTTTAAAATAAATTTCGATGGCTGTAGGGAGATTGCCAATATAGAACATAATCAAAACTGTTCTTTTCAGAACGACAGTATGTGTGAACGGATGTACACACCCGGAATGAAAACACATTGTATTTTTCCATCCGTGAAGGAGTAAAAATCAACATATATATATATATATATATATATATATATATATATATATATATATATATATATATATATATATATATATAGATAGGATCAATTTTTATACACCTACTAAAAATACTAAATATCTAATAAAAACACTAATTGCAACCAGATTTGTATCAAAAGCTTAAAGTGATTACAATGACCATAGTATGCAGGTCTTGCTTTTATAGCAGATTTCATAGCGTAATTAATCGAAACATAATTGTTGTTTGTTAATTATTAACAAACAGTTTGCTTAACAATAAATGCCCGTCATTTTACACAATACAGTTTATGTTTTACTCTAAAATGAATTATTATAAAAATATTAAATTTGAAACGCTAATATGTAAACACAGTTAATAATGTGATATAATATGTTGTTTACGCGCTAGCCATAAAACAATATGAAATATTTGGATTTTGTATTTATTATATAAATAACAAATGAAAACGATTAAAATGTGACAGATCAGAGAAAACAGGAAGGCTCCGTTTTTGCAAAGGGTTAAATAGGCTGGTTGGAAAAAGAAATTATCAGGTTATTTACGACCATAGCAAGGATAATTTTATAAACTGCTTTACGTATAAAAGTTTAATTATTTATTTTCGAAAATAAAATAAACATTCTGGTTAATTTTCTCGTTTCATGAAAACGAATTGTTTTATCCGTCTTAAAATACTCTACCCGGAACTTGCTTGTAATGGATTCCATTACACATACATATTAATGTATTATTTTTCCTGATAAAGAAAAAGTTTTACAACGAGGAAGGTTCTTAAAAGGGTTTTACCTATTTTTGTACCCAAGTACCCAGAACTTACCATGTAGTTAAAATTTCGTTTTATTACGAAAAGTATACACAATTTATACAATGCTGTCAAATAAATATATGATATATAAACTGTGTTATCTGAGTGTGGTGAAATTCGTTACGAGGGATGTTCGGGGTAAAGGCTTACCGATTTAAAAAAAAAATATTTACTTCATATTCATTTTGTATACATTTTCTACCATTTTTGTTACATATTTACGTTGTGTTTCTCAAGATGAAAGTGACCGTTCTCTTGAATAGTTATTTTGCGCATGCAAGAACAACAATAATTTATGATAATCACTGAGATTGAATCAAGTTTAAATTTTTCATCTCCACTATTTTTCTTGTCATGCATACATACGTATAAACTTACCAGAGCCTCACATATAAGACTACTGCTTTGATACTCCTGTTCGTCATTTTTTAGATTTTATTTGCTGTTATTGTTATTATTATTTTATAACTTTATTTACATAATCTATAAAAAATCAGTTATTAATATTTTTCTCCATAAAAAGAAGGTTTTTTCATTCTAGGAAATTTAATTTTACCGCCTTTTTAAAAATTTATTAAGCCACCATTTTGTTTCGTATCAAAACTTTAACTAATTTATCTCAAAGTAACACTTAATTTGTGTGCAAATTTGAAAACATTTTATTGGGCCGCCATTTTGTTTCACCATCTTGTATTTGTACCAAAATTTTACTAGTTCATCCTCATTTCACATCGAATTTTTCTGCAAAATTAGGGATAAATTGGATAAGGAGTTTTTCGTAATAGTTCTTTTTCTTTTATTAGCGGCCATTTTGTTCCATTCTTGGATTTTTACCAAAATGTTACCATAAATTTTGACCAAAATTTGAAGTAAATCGGATAAGTAACTTCTTGTTAATTATTTTTTATTATATTAATATTTTGATTTTTTATAACTTTATTTACATAATCAATAAAAAAAATCAATTATGGCGTTTAATATTTTCCTCTATAAAAAAAAGGTTTTTATTATAGAAAGTGAAATTTTACCCGCTTCTTAAACATTTCTTAAAGCCGCCATTTTGTCCCACCATAAGGGCTCCTTACCAACATTTTAGGAGTTTTTCTTTGTATGACACTCCTTTTTTGTGTAAATTTTAAAATTAATCGAATTCGTTTTTCAGGCCGACTTTTTAAACATTTAATTAGACCGCCATTTTCTTACTCCATCTTGAATTTTTTACCAGTTTATCTCTATATAATACTTGATGAAGTAGTTTTTTTACACTGATTGTTTTACCAAAATGTTACCATCTTATCTCCATATGACTATTTTTTAAATTTTTGACCACAATTTGAAGTAATCCGGAGAAGTTGACCTATTCCGCGAACAAACAGTCATACGGACAGACAGACAAACAGACCAACGGAATTGAGAAAATATGAGTTCGGCATCTGAGACACTTAAACGTAAATATTTCGGTGGATGAATTTTTTACGATTAAAATACTTCTCTCTTATGAGACAAGTAAAATGATATATTCAAAGCAAATCCCCTTTTATGTATGTCAAAAAGTACTATACTGTTTTTGAATATGTATTATATTTGCCGACCAACGTAATTTCCTTTAATAAGCTCTTATGAGAAATAATATTGAAATGATAAAAGCAGAACATAAGCTTAGTCTAGACAACAGTATAAAGCTCTCTTTTTTGCTGTAACCTTATACCTTCGATAATTTACTTTGAGAACGAAAGGATATTTTCAGAAAGCATAAAACAAAAATTGAGGTGTCGGGTTTTACATATTATTATAATAAGACATGATTATAAGGACTGAAATACATAGAAAGAATTTTGCGAATATCATATAGTCGAATTATAGGAACAGAAGATAGAAGAAAATTTTAAATGTAAAAGTTGTAGGATTTTGCCTGAACTGTCAGAATAAAAAAAAATAAACGAACATCGCAAATCGGTCAGAAATATTATTTGTTTTTTTTAATTGAAATCCTCATAATCCTCATGACTGATTTTAAAAATATATACATGTTATATATTTACTGTAACCGTTCTTTCAACATTTCAGATCAAAGAAAAAAATCGGTAAATTTCCCTTACCCTGAATTTCCTTCGTTATGAATTTTTCCTTTTATTAGGAATCGTGACGTGCTACCCAATTTAGTTCAGTACATAGTAATTTAATAACACATATATCCTATATTTTCAAATATTTTTATTGGGCGCCATTTTATTTGATGATACTGGATTCCTACCAATGTTTTACCACTAGTATAATAAATAAACAAACTATATTTGTTTAGTAATTTCTACTAATTTATTTCCGTTTGACAGCTGTTTCGACACACTGTGTCTTTTTCAAAAACCAAATTAAGACTCATACTAAAACTAGATTTTTAAACGATAATAAAAGAGTCTATATACCTACCTATCTCTAGCAGATTTTAGATATAAAGATTTAACAGTGGGGAATCGTTCAGATCAATTTGATCGTTCAATAAAATATTATGATTTTTCCCCTTATTAATTTCAAGACTTTCCAAGTAATTTAACTTGTAACTTTTATTGGCTGAATGCAACATTTTAAATTCATTATTAAAATTATGATTTGTTTCTAATAAATGTTTTGCATAATTAGAATCAGTTTTTTGTTTAATATATGATATTTGTGTTCTTTGATACCTTTATGAAAAGATCTACCGGTTTGACCAATATACACTTTTCCGCAAGAACCACATTTTAATTCATATGTCTCTGATTTTGGTGCTTATTTGTATTACATTGGTACAAAAAGCTACTTTATGTTTTTTTTTTTTAAGAAATCTCTCTATTATAGTGCTAATTTTTCCGGTATATGTTAATGTGTTAAACTTAATATTGTCTCTTGTACTGAAATTAGGATAAACGAAATTGAATGCTTTTTTATATTGTTTTTTATTTACGATTTTGTCTAGTATGGTTGCGTCATAACCATAATTAACTGCAATCTGTTTTATAATATTAAGTTCCTTGTTAAAATGTTCTGTTCTGTACATTAATTAAACGATGTACAGGGTGGTCCACTTAAGATGCTCCTATACTTTATCTCAATAAATAAGACACTGAGGAAAAAAAGTTAAATACAAAAACTATTTGACCCTAAGTATATTTTTTATTTATTATATTTTTATGTATACAGGATGTTCTATTGTGCCAGGACAGTAACCAACTTTTTTCTTTTTAATAAAATGGTATGAACATTTTTAGAAATTCTAATTCTACGCATGATTTTGAGTATTTTTGTCATCATAGCATACGAAATTTTGAGTAGTTTTTGAGAAAAATTAACTTTTCTAATTTTTTTCGGAAAAACAGGTTTTTGGAAAAATGTGATTTTTTCACACTTGAAGACTAAAATTGTGAATTTTGGTTATGGATCCATGGGAGTGGTTAATATTTAATACTCTGAGCTATCAAGAGCGAAAATCTATTATACAGGGTGGTCACAATTGACTATCAAAAAAAATGTTTTTGTTACTAAAAAAACTTAATTTTTTTGAATGGAACACCCTGTATTTAGCACTTTTATGTGTTTAGGATTTAATTCTGCATCATTCCATATATATATAGTTTATAGTCCAAAAATTAGTAGTTTAGAAGTTATGACCAATTTTCTATAATAATTCAGGTATTTTTGTTAAAAATCTAACTAAACCTAAATAATATCCTATTCTAAGTTTTTTTTAACATTATAATTAAATTTAACATTAAATCAACAAGTAATGTAAGAGAGAAAGTAACTAATTACTTATTACAAAACATTTTCGACATAACCCCCGTCTTTGACAATACAAGTAGTATAATATTACGGTTACGGTTTTAATTTTCGCAATAATAGCGTTTCTAAACGCCTCTTAATTTTACAAGATATCCGTGGAAAAACAAAACTAGTAAAATTGTTGCCTGGACACCAATAAATACACAGTTTTTATTTGACATTTAGTTGCCTCAAACTCTTTTTAAAGGAAAAATGGCTTTATACAGTGTCCAAGAGCGTTTAAATCTTCATGAATGTTACATAAGAAATACTAAGAGTCCAGCATTAGCCATGCGGGAGTATCGGTTGTTGTATCCTGCAAGACGGGTACCCACGAAACATATTTTTTCACGAATTGTTCGTGATCTTGAACGTGGAGTGGTAATCAATAAACAAAAACGGCGCCCAAAAATTGTCCTAACAGAAGAAAAGCAATTAGAAATTCTCCTGTATTTGAAGAAAACAACGAAAATTCGCAAAGATATGCATCCCGAGATCTACCGGGAATTAGTAAGACTAGTGTTCAAAGGATTTTAACTGATAATAACTACCATCCGTTCAAATTTTTACCAGTTCAGGAATTATCCCAACAGGACTTTCAAACAAGGCTTTTTTATTGTTCTCTCATGATGGACCACCATTTTGAAACTGACATTTTTAAAAATATTTTATTTACCGATGAGGCATTTTTCAATACGGCCGGCATGTTCAACCAAATAAATACTTATTACTGGTGTAACTCAAATGAATATCGTGTAAAAGAAATGAAAAAACAGGGTCGGAGAAGTGTTTATGTGTAGTGTGGTATTATCCGTGATCGAATAATAGGTCCAGTATTTTATGACTTTGTTCTGAATGGTGAGAGGTAATTAAATTAGTTGGAGAACGGAATATTTCCGTTAATTGATAATCTGCCGAACGATATTAAAGAAGGGCTTGTTTATCAACAAGATAGTGCTCCATATCACACTGTAGTGCCTGTTAGAAATTGTTTGAATCAACGGTTTCAGCGAGGAGCCCCGACTTAACACCCCTGGATTTTTTTTATGGGGCAACCTAAAAAACGAGGTGTATAAAAATAGGTGTAATACTGTTCAGGATTTAAAAAGGAGAAATAGGCAAGAGGTAGAGAGACTTAATGCAACAGACGCGGTTAGAAATGCTATTGCGAGAATTGAAACCATGTATACTACTTGTATTGCCAGACGGGGGTTAGGTCGAAAATGTTTTGTAATAAGTAATTAGTTAGTTCCTTTCTTGCATTACTTGTTGATTTAATGTTAAATTTAATTAAAATGTTAAAAAAAACTTAGAATAGGATATTATTTAGGTTTAGTTAGATTTTTAACAAAAATACCTGCATTATTATAGAAAATTGGTCATAACTTCTAAACTACTAATTGTTGGAATATAAACTATATACATATATGGAATGATGCAGAATTAAATCCTAAACACAATACAAGTGCTAAATACAAGGTGTTCCATTAAAAAAAATTAAGTTTTTATAGTTACAAAACATTTTTTTGATAGTCAATTGTGACCACCCTGTATAATAGATTTTCGCTCTTGATAGCTCAGAGTATTAAATATTAACCACTCCCACGGATCCATAACCAAAATTCACAATTTTAGTTTTCAGGTGTGAAAAAATCACATTTTTCCAAAAACCTGTTTTTCCGAAAAAAAAATAGAAAAGTTAATTTTTCTCAAAAACTATTTAAAATATGCTATGATGACAAAAAATACTCAAAATCAAGCGTAGAATTAGAATTTCTAAAAATATACATACCATTTCAATAAAAAGAAAAAAGTTGGTTACTGTCCTGGCACAATTGAACACCCTGTATACATAAAAATGTTATAAATAAAAAATATACTTAGGGTCAAATACTTTTTGTATTTAACTTTTTTTTTCTCAGTGTCTTATTTATTGAGATAAAGTATAGGAGCATCTTAAGTGGACCACCCTGTACAAAAGTATGAAAAGCTGCCATCTTATGTGTGAATGGGTGGTTTGATGTATTATTAATTGTTATATCTTTTTTTTTGTTTCTGGTTTTTGGCCTTACAATTGTTATATCTGTAGGATGGTTTATGATAAATTTCAAAATCGTGTTTATTATTAACGTCCCTGATTTTTAAATCTAAAAAGTTTATGAACTTGTTTTGTTCTAATTTCAAAGTAAATTGTCAAACAAAAATCTTTTTTGGCTTTTTCGCAACTGAATAAAAATATTTAACTTTAAATTAAGTTGCAAAAAAGCCAAAAAAGATTTTTGTTTGGCAATCTAAACGCGACAAATAATCTGAACACATTTAAAAATTCAAAGTAAATCTTATATTTGTATGTAATTTATTAATAGAATTTAGAAAGAAGTTAAGTTGTCTCTCTGTGTCTGTTAAACAAGCCAAAATATCGTCAACGTATCTGTACCAATAAATAAACTTGTCTCGTACAGGGTGATTATCTATTATTTGACCTAAGTTATCAAGAAATATTTCAGCTAAAATACGACTTAACGGGTTACCCATTATTAAACCTTCTTTACTCAAATAGATCGAGCCGTTAAATTCAAAATAATTTTGATCAAGGCACACTGCCAACAAACGTAATATGTCATTCTTGACAATAGGGTTGACTTTGTTTTTTAATAGCAAATTATCCATTAAGTGCATAGCTTCAATAGGGGGATACTGGGAAATAGGTTTTATACATCCAAAGAAATTAAAATAGCGCTATTTAGAATTGTTATATCTTTAATATTATTAATTAATTCAAGTTCAATTAGTTCAAAATTATATTTAGGCTTGAAGTTGCAAAATTTACTAATAATTTCTGTTAAGTTGTTATATACCCGGTGTGCTAGAGCTGTTACATACAACACTACTGTCCGAATGGGCATATTGTCTTGTTATTGGATCAAAATTTGTGTAAACTTAATAAAAGAATATAGCTTCGGTGCTTGTCAGTTCATTAACGTTAAAATGTATTTTATTTTGTCACTTAATGAATTACTTCCTTTGATTGAATTTTTAATCATTTTTTGACACATAATTATTGGATCCTTATCCATTTTATTAAAGTTCTCAGGATTTAGAAAATCTATAGTTTTTTTAATGTAGTCTTCTTTTTTCAGCGTAATAACTGTTTTTTCTTTATCCGCCCTAGTGAATATAATATTATTTTGTACAATTTTTTCCCTAATATTTTTTGAAAATTATTTGAAAATTGGCCAGCAGACAAATCTAAAGGTTCTGAAATAATTGATTTTGCTATTATGTGCTTTCCTATGACATTGTCTACATTGTTAAGAGCTAGTTCACATTCAACATGTAAGTATTTTCATTACATTTAATAATATCTCTAACCTGAAGATTATAATTAAAACCTTTTTCTAATAATTTAATTTCTGAATTTGAAAATTCACTGTCACTATGTTCTGAAAACTTATTATTTCTATTGTTACTGTTTTTTGGAGTTTTGGTATAAATTAGTGTATTTAATTTTCGTTGTTTACTAACATATTTCTTATTGATAATATATTCCACTTGGCACCTAGTTTCTTTGTCATAATACTCAACCTCAATGTTACTCAATCTAAATAAAAGTTCAGTATGAATAAATTTAAAATTTTACCAGTTTCTATCTATGCTGAACTTGGATTTTTTGTCATAATTTAAAATACATTCAATAAGTAATTTTTACATTGACACGCCCCGCCATTTTGTTACGTCACGTTGAATTCGTACCAGTTTATCCCGATATCATATTTAATTTTTCTACAAAATTTGAAGTCAGTTGTTTTCTAAAAACATTATTTGGCCGTCATTTTGTTCCGCCATCTTGTATTCTTACTACAACTTTACCAGTTTATCTATATATCACACTTAATGCTTCCACATAATTTGAAATTAATCTATTGAGTAGTTTTTTCAGGTCGATTTTTCAAATATTTTATTAGGCTTCTATTCTTTTGCTATCTTATATCCATACAACAATGTTACCAGTTCGTCCATATAACACTTGATTTTTGTGCAAAATTTGAGGAAATTGGATAACCAGTTTTTTTAGTAATAGTTTTTCTAACGTTTCGCTAGGTCGCGATCTTGTTCCGACATATTAGATTTTTACTAAAATATTAAATATCAGGTCATCCCCATTTAATCCCTAATTTTTAACTTGAAGACACTCTAGTGAGTAGACTTTAAGCTATTCCGCGAACTGCCAGACGGACAGACGGACCGACGGAATTGGTAAATATATTTTTTAAATATATCTAGGAAGGCTAAAACCTGTAAATATATAAAACCCGAATTTTTTCACAAGTACAAATATTTTATTTGACCGCCATTTTGTTTTGTCATCTTGAGGTAGTACCACAGTTTTACTAGTTCATATCTGTTCCACAATTAGTTATGGCACACACTTTGAAATCAATGTATTAAGTTGTTTTTCAGGCTGAATTTTCACAAGTACAAATATTTTATTTGACCGCCATTTTGTTTTGTCATCTTGAGGTAGTACCACAGTTTTACTAGTTCATATCTGTTCCACAATTAGTTATGGCACACACTTTGAAATCAGTGTATTAAGTTGTTTTTCAGGCTGAATTTTTAAATATTTTATTAAGGCGCCATTTTGTTCCGCCATCTTATATTCATACCAAAACTTTACCAGTTGACTCCTACATAATACTTGATTTTCGTACAACATTTGAGATAAATTCGATAAGTAGTTTCTTTAGTAATAATTTCCCTAGGCCGTCATTTGTTTTGCCATATTGGATTTTTACCAAAATGTTACCAGATCTTCCCCATATGACCATTAATTTTTGACCAAAATTTGAAGTCAATTGGGTAAGTAGTTTTTTAGCTATGCCGCGAATAGGCATACCGACATACCGAAAGACAGACAGACAGAGAAAACTTGTTTTTTGGGCATTTAGGGGTCCCGAAACGTAAAGATTCGAAAAAATCTCGGAGGGTGATTTTTTCGCGTTTACAAAACTTATTATTTTGATTCGCCATCTTGAATTCATTCCACAATATTGCCAGTTTTTCTCTATATCACACTTAATGCTTGCAGATATTTTGTTATTAATCTAATAAGCATTGGATAATTACTCTCATTAGTAATAATTCTTTTAATGTTTCACTAGGCTGCCATCTTGTTCCGGCATACCGGATTTTTATAATTTGACTAAGTCATCCCCAACAGACAAACCAACAGACGGACCGACGGAATTAATAAAACATTTAGACCCAATTTAGTTCACTACATTGCCATTTAGTAGCACTTAGATGTTGTCACAACTTTACTTGTTATCTTTATATCGCATTTAATGCTTGGACAAAATTTGAAGTTAATCTAATAAGTAAGATTTTATTAGGGCAACATTTTGTTGTACTATATTCAATTTATACCAAACGTTACCAGTTCATTCTTATGTAACACTCGATTTTTGTGTAAAATTTGAGGTAAATTGGATAGTTAATTTTTTTAGTAATAATTTGTTTTAACGTTTCACCAGCCGCCATTTTGTTCCGGCATATTGGTTTTTTACCAAAATATTAAAATAAGTAAAATTGTAACTCAATCTGGTGAGTAGTTTTTAAGCTATGCCGCGAAATACGTTTCTAAGTTTCACAAGCTTTTATTTAACTTGCTTTCTTCGTACGTAATTCCGATTCAAAACTTCTAATTTTTTTAATCCCTTGCTGCATCCGATTGAGCTAAAATTTGGCATACATATGTGACTTCGGTGACAATGCAATAATATGGCACAATGAACTAAAAAAATCGTAAATATTTTATACAGAGTGCGTAAAAAATAATTCAAAAAAATAAACGTAAAAAAATATTTTTTAAAACGAGCTTTAATTTGTAACCTATTGAACTAAGAAATAAAAAGGAAATAGTATTTAGTGTATGAAATTAAATACATAAACGAGACGACACGAGAGTACAAATTTTGTCTCGTCTCGCGGCATCACCAGTAGTCGAGATCTTTGTTGTTTTAATAATTTGTACTTGTAATATGACGAGTATGTTGTCTAAAGAGCTGATGGTTTATTTGTTGACCTAATGTCTTCTTGTATGCAATTAAAACATTTTCTAAAATATTCTTTAATTTATTTACCAGTGTCCGGTCCCTACATTTTTTAAAGTTTTTGATTTATTGTGTCTTTCATTCGCCTCATGTGCTAACAACCGAATATTTCGTGTTGTACCGTTTATACAATATTTTGGCTAGAGTCACTTGGTTTAGTATTTAGTAATTATCAATGTTGGGGATAATTATGTACGCACAATTAATTTCACAAATTACCCTATTTGACGTTTTAGATTAAAAGAAAGGAACAGTTCCGTGTAATGATATTGCTAATTGTTGTCCGTGATTGGTAGAATTCATATCCTAACGAGAATGGATATATATAGAATCATATCCGTTCAGTTAATTGAAATCGCCCGTCTATCCATTTCGTGGTTTGTAAATAAATGAACAAATTTACGCACGTAAATACAAAAATATTGATACTTTACCTAAAAAATGAAGATTGTGTGTGTTTGGCTCCTGTAATCCTAGTTGTTAAAGTAAAATATTCCTATTCAGGGTGTGTAAAAAGTCTGGAAACCATTTAAAATCTCCCTAATTTGTTGGCTGATCTAAACTAGATTTGGTATAGTAGTGTAAGGGGACCCAATGATGGTATTGGCGTTGTTGCCACATGTCTAGATTTTCAGAAAATTTAATAAATTTTAATTTTTTAAATCGAATACACTGTATATTTTTAATTTTTACATTTTTTTATATAATTTTGGTATACCATGCCTTATATATCAATAGTTTTTTATATAAAACCGTTTTAGGATGTTAGGGTACCAATATGCAATTAATCAATTCAAAATTCGCCATTTTAAAAATTGTCCGGCGATTTGAAGAGAAAAGTTCGGATATTTTACAAAATTTTTTCGAAACCCCTTCTTTTTCGTTAAAAAAACTTCTCAAGAAGTTGATGTCTGCTTTAAATCCCTGCATAATGTTTTAAGAAAACGTAAATATCATCCTTTCAAAATTCATTTAGTTCAAGAGTTATTGTAAGGCGATTTTGAGCGGAGAATGGCATTTTGCGACATTATATTGTCAAGGTGGAAGCAAATTAACCTATTTCTTAAATTTTTTAGTCTTTTCGGGTGAAGCAACATTTTTGTTAAACGGTAAATAGAGACAACAGCAGATGTTGGACCGATGAAAATCCCCATTGGAAGAGGGAATGTCATAGACAACCGAAAAACTGAATGCATAGGATGGGCTCATTGGTACCCACAAGTTCGAGCCATTTTTTACTGAAAGAAATTTGACATCACAGCTTTACCAAGTCAAGGAATTCAGGGAAAACAGTTTGAACATTTGTTATAATTTGTTATTATTTAATGCTTATAAAAAACGTCTTTATTTCAAAAACTATTGATGTTGGGGATAAGACATGTTATACCAAAAGTACTAGAAATTTACTGCAAAATGTAAAAATAAAAAATATACAGGATATTCCATTTAAAAAATTAAAACCGATTAGATTTTCAGAAAACCTAGACATGTGGCAACAACGCCGATACCATCATTGAGTGCACTATATCCCCTTACAGTGCTGTACCCAATTTGGTTTAGGTCGATTAGGGAGATTTTAGACCGTTTCCAAACTTTTTACATACCGTGTATATATATTTTTCATTTTTACTATTTGATCTAAATTTTTAACTAGGCTCTCTCTTTCTATACCCTGCCCTTCCCCGTTTCACTATTTGCAATAAAATAATTTCCATAAATAAAGAGCATATCGAGGAGCTCATTAGAATAAAATAAACTGCATTATCTTCCCCTTTTAAATATTTTAACTTGCTTGAGTGGTTTTATTATACTGTAAGGGAAGGCATTTTGTTTTTTAGCTTATCACTCTTTTGTATGTGCCAAAATTATGTTAATTATCAAATAAGATAATATTGTGTCAAATTTGCATGGAAAATACGCAAAATGTGTCTGGGAATTTCTGTAGAGTTATAATATTCAATTTAAAATAAAATATGTTAGGTATGCCATCTCGAATAAACAAAAGAATCTAGTTCAATCGAGATTATATCAAGATTGATTTAGACTCTAGACTAATTAAAATACTCATTTATTAAAATTCATAATTAAATTTCACATATAATTTGCAAGTCTTATTCATATATGAATAAGAAATAATGTTTACATTATATGAAAGTCAGTATTTTTTGTCTTGCACTTTTTTTTCAGTTTCAAACAAAAAAGTTTAGTCAAACTTTATTGTTATTTTTTTAAATGCATAGAGGTTTTTTTGAATAAGAGTATTTTATCGGTTTGGTTTTAAACTGTGAAATATTTTTTACGAGCGGGGATCGAACCCGCACCTCTGGATTTCTAGCCCATTGTTATAACCAGTTGCGCTATCGAATAATTATAAGCAATTCGTTAGAACTTGTACATATTCACCAGTATCATAACCATTGTTGATCCTGCCAAATATTCTAACCTCATGGCGAGGCGTTCTTGAATTGACGTTAAATCTGACATCGCTATTAGGTACGCCATAAGGTTAGCATATTTGGCAGGATCAACAAAACAATGGTTATGATACTGGTAGGTTTGAATATGTACAAATTCTAACGAATTGCTTATCAGTGGTACGATAGCGCAATTGGTTAGAGCAATGGGTTAGAGATCCAGAGGTGCGGGTTCGATCCTCGCTCGTACCATACATTTTGCTGTTGATCAAATATTTCTAAAAAAAAAAAGGTTTTTTTGCTAAACAAAAACCCATTTCTCAAGGCCATATGCCATGTTTTTGATTTGGGTAAATATCCGACTAGTTATTCAGACTAATGCGGATCGTGTAGGTGACCCATATCGAGCTGTCATATTGCAGACATTAAGTTGCTTACGTGCAGCAGATTCGAGAAAGGAAAATCCACTTTGATGTCCTCTATAATATTCTTCGAACAGAGGGACGTACCTTCCACTTAAATTCAGTTGAAGATACGCCCATCTATTATGAAATCCTCGATATGTTCGAGTCATCGCACAGTAGTCCCGATTACTAATTGAATGCACAAAAATATTTTTTAAGTTTCCAGGTGTGTATTTTAGTAACTATTTGGTTCTAAATAAAAAAATAAATGACAGGTATAGCAGAGGGAAAAATCGGTCAACTCAAACAGACAAAAGAGTAGATACAATATAATATTACAGATGAAATAAAAAAAATTAAAGTAAGAAGTAAATACAGAAAATATCTGCTATATAATTTGACAGTATAAGAAAAGACAGAAAATGTCTCTAACTATTTTAAAATTTGAATATAGCTACTTAGATAAAGCATAGATTTTTTATATAGAAGTGTTATATCAGTTTGTTTTTAAATTGTGAAATATATTTTTTAGAAATATGTAATCAACAGCAAAATTTATCTTTGGATCTCTAGCCCATTGCTTTATCGTACCACTACTAATAAGCAATTCGTTAGAACTTGTCCATATTCAACCCCACCAGTATTATAACCACTGTTGATCTTTCCAAAACCTTAGGGCGCGTCGTTCCTGACTGGGAGTAAAATCTGACAGCTATTAGGTACCGTCCATATTAGTAAACTTATAATTTTATGTTATGCCCGTTTTTGAATATTTTCAATAGATGTATTATATCAGTTTTTTTTAAACTGAAATATTTTTTTAGAAATATTTAATCAACAGCAAAACTTATGATTTGAGCTGGGATCGAACCTGCACCTCATGACTTCTAGCCCATTGCTCTAACCAAGTGCGCTGTTGTACCACTGATAAGTAATTCGTTAAAACTTGTACAAATTCAAACTCACCAATATCATAACCATTGTTGATTCTGCTAATGACGCGGCGTTCCTAACTGGATATCAAATCTGACAGCGTTATTAGGTACTGTCCATATTAGTAAATTTATAATTTTATATTATGCCCGTATAAGCCAAATTTTGAATAGAGGTATTATATCAGTTTGTTTTTAAACTGTGAAATATTTTTTTAGGAATATTTAATCAACAGCAAAAGTACGAGATTATTTGTATTAGCCTTAAACCTGAGCATAAGCGGATTTTGATTAAATCTGTTTTTGTCTACTCTACTGGGTGTTATATAAAATAGTGCAGAATTTCAATAACTTTAACTCTTCAGTCCCTCAGTCTTGGAAAACTTATTTTTTTTCGTTTGACTTCATCATAATATTTGTTTATCTTGGAGCAACTTTGTCAATTTTAAATTAATATATGTCGCTCTAAATGTTAAAAGTGATCAGAAAGTAAAAAGGCTTTAAATTTAAGTTATAATGCCCTAAAATACGTGCCATGAATTCAATTTTAAAGACTACATGTCTATTTTTGGTTAACTACGTTATGGAAGGCGTATCCTGATGTTAACTTAATCCAACCTTTAACCTTCTTACAAAATAAACATCAGAAATATATAAATTCTCCAATAATTTTTTTAGCCGGTGGTGAAAAAGTTGCAATAGTGTTACACGTATTATAAATATTTAAAATAGGCAACAATGATTCCGACGGAATCTTGAATGCTTGAAGTAGCGCCTTTTAACAGAAGAACTGCCTTAAGTCGTGAACCTCACTTTCCCTTACTTGATAGTACTATATGACTACCATAAATTATTTTCAAAACTCATTTTTGTACCATATTTAGCTGTTTAATATATATGTCTGAGATACCACCCTAGCTAAGAATTCCATAATATAAATAACTTTGCACAAGCGAGTAATATAGTGTTTTCAATTGTGCTCCCGTTAATAAAGTTTTAGGATTTTAAAATTTGGACATCATAAATCCTATTTTTTGAGTTACAAATTCTGCATGCTTTTCATATCGAAAATGCTGGTCAGTAAAATAAATAAAAGTATTTTATATAAGCCACTATTTGAATAATGTTTCCTTCCAAATTCAAGTCACCAATATCAGCTTGGGGGTTAGAATATGACGAGAAAGAAATATATTTGGTTTTATCAAAATTAATTGTCAATTTGTTTTAAATCAAAACAATTCTTAATGTTAAATAGATCTTGATTAATATTATCGCTTAAGATTCTTCACGATGGCGCATTGTAGATTACTGCAATATCATCTATTCATAACATTATGCAAGTAGTTTCCACTGAGAATAAATAAGTAAGGTAAATAATATTGGTTCCAACACATCCACAACGTGGAGCATACGCTGTTTACATGCCCAAGATGGGAAACACAAAGAACAGAATTTAGACATTGAACAGCATGACCTGGTACAAACGAAAGATACATGGCCCCGTGCATATAAAATCATCAGACATATAGTAGAGAATAAAGAGAAAGAGGGAATGTAAGAGAGACGACAGGAAAAGAAAGGATATTTAGATAAGATGAAAAGGCATAGCTCCTGAACCCCTAATCTACAAAGCTAGGAAGGGGGATCTAAGGAGATGGCTAGACAAAGCCTTATCTCGAAGTAATGCGGGAGCGGTTCCAGGATGAAGGCTGGAGTTTTATTCAGGGGGGCCACTTGTGGGTAGCGTGCTGCCCCTACGCCTCCACCAAAAAAAAAACACTGTTCCCTGGCAACGAACCTTATAATTAATATACTTTGCTTGGTAACGACATACACTCATGACCGCTTTTTTATTGTCTAAATAGTAGATGGGAGCTTACTGACGGCATCTTCGGTACAGAGTTCATGGCGAAATTCATACGGATTCATGAGAGTAAGTTGAACTTTTTTAAAAGCTTGGTTATTCTTTTTTTTCAAAAACTTAACATATGTTAGAAATGAAAGGAATTCGTCTATAATTAAGAAATTCAGCATTATTGCCACCTTTGTAAATTATTAATATAGAGAGAAATTTAGTTATTCCTATCTTTAGGGTTTTTAGGAAATATCCTGTTTCTATGCATTTATTTATTACAAATTTCAAAGTATGAGAAAGGGGTTGGAGATTTTTTGCAAATAAACGTATTTGCTATCTTTTTTTAATTTAGTCATATGTCACTGCCATCCTTAATTTCAGATACTTGAATATTACATTTATTTTTATAACGAACTTTGTTTGCGCAATTCCAAAGGTTCAGTGAAGACTGTCCATTTATCTTTACAAGATTTTCAAAATATTTTCTTTTGCTATTTTTTATTTCCCTACTTTTTGAATTTCTCCTTTTCTCTTTCTTTTTTTTTGCAAGAATAGACTTTACCGATCTTTGTCTAACCCATTTTTTTCTTGAAACTTGCTTGTTGTTTAATTATTTGAGTATTCTTATCTGGGGTATACTATACTTTGATTTATATAGCTGTGTACACAGATCTGTCGACGTTGTCAATTTCGTGTCAGAAATAAGCAGCTTGTCCTGGCAATATAATACTTGTGTTTTAAAATATGTTTCTATAGATCGAAATGATAAAAAAACTGGTGAATAAGCAAGTTCAGCAAGTTTCTCTATTAGCGAAGCGTCCGAGGGACTTAACAATGACCTAACCTCTTGTATCTCAGAGAAACTGTTAAGTTTGTCTACTAAAGGGCCTATCAAGCATGATATTCATCTGTATGGAAAATATGTAAAATGTGCCTGGGAATTCCTATAAAGTTATAATATTCAGTTTAAAGTAAGATATATTAGGTATGCCATCCTGAATAAACAAAAAAATCTAGTTCAATCGAAATTATTCAAGATTGATTTAGATTTTATCCAGGGTTATTCATCTGTACCTAGAAATAAAACCCGATCGATATAATTGAATAAATTGATCCCGCAGAATCATGCATTCAGTTGGCTAAAGTCAAATCTGTAAACCACAGCTCAATTCTTGTCGGCAGCAAGAGTCAGATATTTAACTGATCATGCAAAATACGAGAACTACGTGTGGTTAACTCCCGAATACGATTTGTTGGGTTTCGTGGTGAACATTATGAAGAATAATTTTTTATCGGTAATTTAAAAAGTAAATTCGGATATTTTTTTCAATGCCTCTTCTTGTAAAATAATAAAAATATGTAAAAAAAATGAATGCCAAACTTTTCCAGGTAGGGTGGCAGCTAGATACAAATACTTATGATATAATTATGAAAGTGGGCAGTGGTTTTATCGGATATGAAGCATGTGAGGCATTGATGCTGTTGATGCTAGTCGATGCTTTAAATGTAATGATTTTAATCATTCATCTAAAAATAGCTTAAAAAGATTTGTTGTCCCAGATGCGGGATGGCTCAGTCAGTCAAAAATTGTCAATCTCAACTCTTATCTAGTTCTAATTGTGTTCTTTTTAATACTAATATTAGCGGCAACACTGTGGTAACTGCTCATGCAGCATGGGATATTAACAAATGCTCGGTTCACAAATATGCCTGCGTCAAACTTCGTGCCAATATTTTAGGACAATAGCAATCAACATATCCATCACGTTTTCCAATGTGGTGGAACCTCCTTCAAAAAATCAGCTATATTTAAAGCATTCCCTTTCAATATATTATTAAAACTCACGCGAATTTCGGACTAAAACAGCTGATATGCCAAATAATACTCTGTATTCCGGTTTTGACCTAGTAGCGCTTAACTGGAACGTGATTAGATTATTCAGTATATAACAATGAGATATTTTGCGATAGGTATAACATTTTTCGCGTATATCAAAATTTTTCTTAATTAAATAAGTCTTAATGGCCTCAAATCACCATTTTAATTTGACCTTAGTAGAAATTCCTAAAATTAACCGTAACCTAGTAGTCGATTTGGTGGGTGGAAAGAATGCTTTCGAAATTTCTTCTATGTTTGTGTTTGTAATTTATATACCACCACCTGTAACATCTTTGTTAGAAAATTTATTTGATTGTCTCATTTCTTTATATTGTTTGTTCGGAAATAATATTTGTATACTAGGAAAGCTTAATATGGCCACCCATTTTGATTGTTAGGGTAGGGAAAGAGAGGATAATGTAAATAGTATTTTTTGACATATGTAAATTTTAGTCAAAGCAACAATATTAAAAATTAAAAATTAAAAAATGTTGGACCTTATTATACACAGAAACGAGAATTATATTGTTGAATAGGGCAGTTGATTTACATATTGACAACCACCATCCCGCATTTTTAGTGTCACTAAAATATTGTCAATCGATACATTTTAAGCGGGATTTTCAAATTAAGCTTCAAAATAATTATTACTTTAGAAAAGCTAATTTTACTGAATTGTACACTACGCCGCTATAGCTTGTTCTTTCTTAAATGGAATTACTTCTATTGGGCAGCTTGTTATAATTTTTATAAGGAACTATATCGAATAGTGAACCAAGTACCTAAGTATTAAAAAACATATAAATATAACAGAAAATTTGTAAAAGAGTGATTTTTTTCATTATCACAAACATTTTATTTGAACCCTATTCTGAATTCGTACCACAATTATATCAGTTCATCTCTATACCACAATTTATTATTGAAATTTGAAATCAATGCATTGTTAGTTTTTTCAGGCAGGATTTTTAAATACTTGATTAAGCCGCCATTCTTCACTTGATTTTTGTGCAAAAGTTGAAGGAAATTGGATAAGTAGTTATAATTTTTTTAACATTTCATTAAGCCGCTATTTTGTTTCGCCATGTTGGCTTTTTATCAATATGTTACCAGATCGTTCCCATGTGACCCTTAATTTTTGACCAGAATTTGAAGGTAGTCGGGTAAATAGTTTTTAAACTATGCCCCGAATAGACAGACAGAAAGACCGACGGATTTGAGAAAACATGTTTTTCAGCATCTAGGGACACTGAAACGTAAAGATCTGAAAAAATCTCGGAGGGCGACTTTTTCGCGATTACAACACTTCCCTTTTACGAGGTAAGTAAAAATGAAAAAGGGTGAAGATGTACGGGAATTTGAAAAATTTAGGACTCTAAGAAGCAAAATTAAAAAAGTGACAGCCAATACTTACAAAAGTTACATTAAAACACCAAACAAAACATTACAGCTGATCATAGAAAATTTTGGTCATGTTTTATAAAATTTTAAAACGAAATGAAAGGTATCTCCAGCAATATGACCTACAATGATGTAACAATTTCCTCTTCATTGAAAATTTTGAATTCGTTCCCAGTTTTTTTCAAGCAATCTATTTCCTATGCTACTTATATTATACTTTAGAATACCACTCTACACGTTCTATACCTATAATTACCAGGAATGTTTTTTTCGAGCAATAACGCCATAACAAAGATTAAGTGCAACAGGTCTTGACTTACTTACAGCATATCTAATTCGAGATTGCAGATATATTCTCGCGAGACCTTTTCAGACTTTGTTTAACTTTTGCCCAAGAACAAGCAATTTTCCTGCATTGTGGAAAGTTCTAAAAATTAGTCCAATTTACAGATCAGAAACAAGTAACGATAGGCCGGTATCAGTAAAATGCAACTTTTGCAAATATTGCATGATTTTATTTTTCCTTTAACCAATAATATAATAACGTCATCTCAATAGGAGTTTTATAAGGGTACGTCTACGTACACAAACCTAATTACTGTAACACTAGACATAGCCGAGGCAACAGACAACGGCTGTCTATAGCCTCGTAATGTACTGACATTACGCACATGATGTTAAATTATACAATCGTGTAAATAATTTACAATTCTACTGTAAAATACTTCAGTCAACTTTTCAATTTATTGGATAAATAACAAGTGATTGTTATTTATCCAATAAATTGCAACCTAACGCTAGGAAGTGTGACCGTATGCCTTTTTTCAACTAAAACAAAGCATATTGACTATAATTATATCCTAAATAATGATATAGATTCCCGCCTGGAATTCTTTAGGGACCTCGGTGTAAGGGTTGACTCAAAACTCCCCTTCACTACTTACAGAAACATAATAAATGTATCTGAACTTTACAAATTTATTTTCCGTTGTACCAGACGGCTTCCAAAATGGTTTATGTTTGTATATTCCTTATGTTCCGTCAAAACTAGAATACACAGCTGTTGTGTGGTCCTCTGGCTAGATTGTCCATATAGATAATCTGGAAGGGGTGCAGTGAAAATTCCTAATTATATTAATTTTAAAAGCGAATGATATACCCCAATCAGACATTTTCTTAGGATGAACTTGAGCTGAATTTGGGTATTCTTCGCTGAAAATACGTCTTGGGTATTTACTTTCTACTAACTATTTTTAAAGTGCTTAATAATATAATTGACTCTTCAAATATTTTCTCAAGATTAAATTTCTGCGTATCTCGAATAAACACCTTCACCTCGAAATCATATCCTTAGATTTTCGTCACTTTTTTCAATGTGCAGTTATAATAGTCAAGTAAATATCGACTTTTTAACACCTTTTTATGAGCAATCCCTAAAATTTTAACTTGAAATTATTTTTTTTATGTTATTTACAATTACTCTTTTCTTTACGACTTCGTTGTTTATAGTAGGAATGTGTGAATTATTAAATTATTTATGTTAATATAAATGTATTAAGATATAGGTTTGAGATGTAAAATATTTAAGATACTGGAATACAGTATGTTTTTACTCCTTGGTAATATTTGTGAACTCTTAAATATGTGTGTATTTCCTGCGTAGTAGTAAGATTTTTCAACCTGTGGGGCAGGTAAAGTAAATAAATAAATACATTTTTTATGGCTGCATTTTTCCCAGCTACAGGAAAATATCGGAAATATTTGACTAACCTCAATTCGGTCAGCGTAAAATCCGCAGAACCGTTTTTATTATTACTTTTTGTTATCGCAAAATCGGTTTTATCTCCGAATTTGGCCAGGTACTATGACGCTTGGTATGGATTATAAAGTTCGGTAATATAATTTGCAACGGTAAAATAAATAAACCCCCTTTTACAAAATGGCTAGCAAGTTATTTTAATTAAACTTCCAACTGAAAATTAATTTCGACAATTATTCAGCGAAAATGAATTTTCTTTTGCTTTTTGTCATTATGTGCGGTTTTTGTTCCATAAAACAGTGACATAAAAGAATCGAAAAGCATGTATGCTAGAGCTGAACCCGCTTCCTATTAAGGGAGAACCGACCTCAAAAAAATGTGTTATGTATAGGCAATTTTAATTACATTTCGTTTTAAAATGGGTTCAAAAGGGTTCACGCGCTGCAGAAATACAAAGACATGAGTACGATTTACCATTTCAAATTTTGCAGTTACGTAGGCAAAGGATCAATGCAAGGCGGTAAAGAGCCATTTTGTGGAAAAAAAAATTATATGCGACGGCATTTGCGTCAAAACGTGGTCGAAAAATGGTGGAAAATCTACTTCTGTTTTATAATTCTAGATTAGATTATAAGAAATCGCATTTAGCGCCCAGCTATACATATTTCCCTACTGAAATCACATTGAAGCTAATACATATCTCTTATAGTTTTAACATAATATTGCAGCGGCGGAAGGCTTGCAAGTGATTCATAATACTGCGTGCAGTTCCCCCTTAAGTTCACAGAACAGGTATGATGTGTGCGATAATAGTTTCCTCTAGCAGATCAGATGGTATGTCTAGAACACAATTGAGGTTCGTGGGGTTTGAGTTTGGAGGGGTGCACCGGAGCTCAAAGACCAAGAATAAGTACTGCACTACAAGAACTGATGACGTAAGAATTTTTTTTTATTTTCTTGTACATGTCAAAGTCAAAGATCAAAAATGCGGGTTGCTTAATAAGATTATTTGTATACATTGCGGCTGCTCCCACCCCCTTTTACATTATAAACCAGTTAAGATAAAAACTTTCAACATTTCAATAACTGGTAGGGTAAGATCACCTAAGAGTACGCACTTAATTTTTAAACTTAAATAACACAAAAAAAATAAATATACTCATTTATTGGGAACATATCTTAGATGTGATACATTTCTTACGAGAAAAACGAAAACAATGTTTGTACGCTTGGTAAAACAGAATGTATAACTAATTTCTTAAAAAAAGTGCAGATGCATACTCTGAGAAACAGTGGTTTCAAAGAATGCACTCAGTGGCGGCTCTTGCATTAGGTCATATGGTCAATGACCCCCCAATAAATATTTCCAAACAGAAACAAATAAATAAAATAGCACACAATTTATATTTTATCATTTTTTTTTAAATTTGGATATTCCCTCTATTAAGCGTATAAATTCGTTGACCGTTCACTTAATTCCGCGACACACTACCTAACCTAACTGACGGCCCGCGTTGACCTCTTAGTTAGAGTTAGAGTTTGCTTTGGGCAAAGGATTAATCGAGATCGGTGTTACACTTGATCATTCATAGTTGTTTAATATATCAATTGCTGACATATTCATTTCTATTTGGGAGAGGTTTTTAGAAATCTTTATTGTGTTTGTTTGATTCTTCTCTGGAGTAACCCCAGTAATATTCTTTAAATCTTGTAAATGCGGTTTCTTGGTTTCTTGTAAAACGAGGCCAATGCCAGATTATTTTCGTCGTCCGAGGAATAATCTAAAGTTGGTTTTTGGTTTTGGAGGCCGCTCGATCCTGCAATTGGCTAAATAACGGGAGTTTCAAATTCTGGTTCACATTCTTACGAAAATGCTTCTTTGAGTGGTGCAAAAATCCTTCGTCGAGAGGTTGCAACTTGTGGCTTCCATGGGGTGGCAGAGTAAGGAAAATAATGTTATTATCCTTGCAAAAGTTAATTGCAGGCACAGAACAATGGGATACCGTGATTATCTAGGATAAGTAATACTGGACCCTCCTTTGTTGGCTTTGTAAAATCAAAAAAAATCCATTTAAGGAATATATCATTAGTCATATAACCAGAATCAGATATAAGTTTTAATTCTCTCAATGGTGCACCAAAGAAGAGTTGTTCTTTCATACGTTTTCTGGGAAAAATTAATGCGGGAGGAACCCATATTCCAGACGTGCTACAGCAGCAAACTACTGTAATAATGTGTCCTCGTTCTGCCGCGACAATCTTTGATACATATTTTTTCTTTTTGTGCAAAAATCTTTGGAAGTCTGTTTGGCAATGTCTTTATACCGATCTCATTCATGCTAAATCTACGATGAGAAAGTATCTTATGCTCATTGTAACAGTCGTTCAAATTTTCAAAGAATAGACTAACTTGCGTTCGGTTAAACCCTGCTGCTCTAGCCAAGCTACATTTTTCGGGCACTCTTATGGGGCGATTTTGACGGGCTACAAAATTGCTTACCCGATGCCTTTCTGCCATCTTCGTTAAATTGTTAAATCTGTGAGAAATGTTGTTGAACTTTACATATTTATAGTCATTAGTTCCTTTCTTCCAAGTCCATTATATTTAATATCCAATTTTTTCAAGTGTCGAGCCAACTCTCTTTCTTGGCCCTCTGTAAACACATTGAACCTTCCTAGCGAAACAGGAATGGTACCCTAAAAGAATAGTTCAGAGTAGTTTAAACAAACAAATGTTAGTTATGGTTGTCTCACTTCACACACACATTTTTTTACTTGTCTTAACGAAGGCTGTTCAGTGCTGACCAGTGCCGGGGTCGGACGTTTTTAGATCTACGAAATACCGTCATTGCGCACTCTTAGGGACTGCGTACTCTTAGGTGATCTTACCCTAATACTCATTTTTTGTACATCTCGTGATTGCCGTTTCAAGTTTTTCCCTAGACACTTGTAGAATTAATATCCTTTTTGAATACTTTTAGAAGTCCTTTTAAAAATAGTTTTATTGTGCAAGTGTTTCTTTAGTAAAGTCACTAGATTATTGAGGAGTGAAAGAGGAAAAATAATTAAAAAATATACATGGAACAAAAATATATTGTAGTAATAAATTCACTAATCCTTTTCTTGTTTTACTAAATATTGATAACGCAAGAAATTAATTCCTTAACACTGGAACCTGTGGTGGAACATAGATCAAAATACAAGAGTTCTAACCACACTACACCACAACTTGTTGCGTTGTAGTGTGGTTAGAACTCAAGTCGACTTTATCTTTAGGGTTTCTAACGAGATTTTTCAAACTGTTCTCCATTTTGTAGGCTACTCTAAACCTACGTTTTTAAATACTTTTTCTAGACCTCTCGAATATCTGGAATCATATGGGATTACTTTGAGCTTATTGGAAGCCTCAGGTGTTTGAAGAGTAGTGGCATCTTTTAACATTTTCTTATGCTTATGTTTATTTACTAATTTATGTACAAAATTATCATTATATCCATTACGTTTAGCTATATTTTAATTAATGGAAAATTGACTAACCTGTGAGTCAAGAAATCAAATACTGCCGCTATTATAGCGAATATCGAAAGTTCCATTCAATACGTGCCAGAGTCAACTAAAGGATTCATTAGAGAGGCTTGCGGAAATCAAATCCGAAAAAACGTTGATAACAACAAGGCAAAAATACTGAAGTTATCCAAGGCCTGTATAACCCACAGTTATCTAAACTGTATTGCCTTCCCAAAATCCATAAACCTGGGAAGTCCATGACACCTATCGTTTCAGCTGTTGGATCTTCAACGTACAATATTTCAAAATGGTTAGTAGAAGAATTCAGCAAATTAAATATCTCGTACGATAACTTTAAGGTTACTAACTCGTTAGAATTCTTAAATAAAATTAAGAATGTTCACTTAAAAGAAAATGAAATTTTAATATCTTTTGATGTAAGCTCATTATTTCTTAGTGTACCCATACCACTAGCTTTAGAGTACCTACTAGGAACTACTTGAATTCAATAATTAGAAGAAAGAAATCATTGATGAATATTTGCTTCTCACAAAATTATGTATGAATCAAATTTTTTTTCAGTTCAACAATAAATATTATAAGCAACTTGAGGGAACTGCGATGGGCAATTGCTTATCTCCGTTCCTTGCAAATTTGTTTATGGGTAGATTAGAAACCCAATTTGAACTCGAGTAGTTCCCAAGGGTGTGGTATAGATACGTAGACGATATATTTGCTATTTTTGATACTAAAACAGAAAATTTGGACCCTTTCTTATATACATTAAATAATAAATTGGAGGAGAACAATGGGCAATTACCTTTTCTCGACACGTTAGTTATTAGAACTAACGATAAATTAGATTTTGATATTTATAGGAAATTTACTAATACTGATGTATATGTATATAACATCCGACTCATTTCATTGCCATCAGCACAAAATAGCAGCATTTCATTTCTTAACTCACAGGTTAGTCAATTTTCCGTTTAACAATAAAATGAAACGGATTAGAAATATAGCTATAAGTAATGGATATAATGATAATTTTGTACATAAATTAGTAAAAAGACATAAGCATAAGAAAATGTTAAAAGACGCCACTACTCTTCAAATACCTGAGGCTCCTAATAAGTTCATAGTAATCCCATATGAACCCAGATATACGAGAGGTCTAGAAAAGTATTTAAAAACGTAGGTTGTATAGTAGCCTACAAAACGGAAAATCTGAACTCTTTTCATGAACTGTCATCCGATCATCTCCTTCATCTTAAGCCAATCAAGTGTGACCACAAACAACTTCCCAAACACTGCAAGAGTTTGAGACTATTGCTAGATACGAAGTTGCGATTTAAGGAGTATGTTACAGCTAAACTCAGAATAGCGCACGGAAATCTAAAGCTAATCTATGCACATAGACACTACCTTTCTTGTGAAACTAAGAAGATACTCTGTGATGCTCTTATATTGTCACATTTTAATCATTGCAGTAGCGTATATACGACCTGCTTGGATGCTATGAATGCTTGGCAAACAGTTTAAAAAATCTCCTTGGAAACCCTAAAGACAAAGTCGACTTGAAGGAGAGGAGTGGCATCTATGATTAGCTGTAATGACTGCGATCTAAAATATGTAGGGCATACTAAACGCTCCATAAACATTCGTTTTAAAGAACACGTGGCACATTTAAGATACGGAAGAACAGAAAAGTCAAGCGTTGCCCAACATGCTTTGGAAAATAATCACCAAATAGGAACAAATAATCTTAAATTAATTAAAAATGTATCTAATAATATATTATTGGGTGCATTTGAGAGTATAGAAATAGTTAAATGTGGTAAGAAAGCACTAAATAAAGACAGTAGGCTTATTCCCTATAGTCCCCTCTATTGCTTACTTGACAACGGTGCAGTCGGGTGCAACCAAGTGTGACCACATTTACCTATAAATAGTCTCGGTTAGGATAAGTTACTTTAGTTTATACCATCTGCTGATGATGCTAACTTGGTTAGCGAAACGCGCGTCCAGAACGTAACAAGTTGTGGTGTAGTGTGGTTAGAACTCTTGTATTTTGATCAAGAAATTAATGTTTATTAGAACAATTTTTCTATGAGAAAAATACAAACCTATTTAGGAAAGTTCATGCACACCCTTCGCCATATTTAATCATACAAAACGGAGAATCTTTTATTTCGCTAACAAATAAGAAGGTAGTAAAAACGAAGCTAAAAAACACACGTAAAATTAAATACCAATCTGTTGCAGTTTTCGATTTAGGTCGCTTCTAAAATAGCAGGTGGGATATGTTTTGCAGCTACCCTCTTTAAAAACGGTATTAAAACAGATGCAAAAAATGCTATAAAGTTTTGTTTATCTTTCCTTGGAAAAAAAATTAACATGAGTTACGTTACGAGCCACCTTATAGCATATTGAAGAATTTGAAGACCCAATCCTGCAGTTTCAGCAAAATGTTCCATAAAACCAGTTTGAAGAGCTATTTTCAGCCAGTCAGCTGAAGTCGTTTTTTTTTGCTCTTCTAAGAATAAAAACTGTTTTTAAAAATAATTTTGCGTGATCGAGAAAAACAACTCGTGACAAACAAAAATAAACAATGTCTAGCTTTTTAGTTTGTAGTTTACCTGTTAAAAATTTTTTTTTACGCAAGATAGTTTACAGTAGGTATTGATATTGCCACTTAAGCCTATTATATTTAACTTGATTGAAAAACAATAAAAAATTATTTACAGTATCAATAAATATCGACCAGATAGTTTGCAAACAGACTCTCAAAGTCCGAAACAGAATTTTTACCTGACCGCCATGTGCCATTCTACTCGAGAAACACAAATTATAAACTAAAATATCATCGTCGCTGGAGAAGTACGACAAAATACTTCATATGGAATCGGATTAGACCGGATGCATTGGGCGCGGTGGCCATTCAAGACTGCCCCTTCTCTCTATCGACCTTCCAAAAGACACATTGTAAACGTATTCCCGAACATCTCGGGAGTAGTATGGAGGCGCACCGTCCTGCTGCAAGCAGATGTCATTATTTGGTACTGCATTACTATGTAAAAAATATTTAATTTTTTAATAAATTTAAAATTACGAGAATTAGGAAACAACTACACCAAAGCCACAAAACGGAAGAATTTCAGTTGTTAATCATTACAAATATATGGCACCATTCAGATTTCTTTCTAAGAAAAAGGGCCCAATTTTCCTCCTACCTATTATCCCAACCCAAAGGTAAAGTTTTTGTGGAAATAAGGTATGACGTTCTCATATCCACTTAGAGTTTTCCTTCGTCTAGTATCTACAATCATGGGGACTGACGGTTCCATTTAAAAGTCGAGTCACCGGAAAACATTATTTAAGGAATGAAATTTGGATTGGCTTTACAAATTTCCGTCATCGTGTCACAGAATTCTAAACGTCTCTCGTAATCGTCCTCAGAAAGTTTTTGTACTACTGTTATTTTGTAAGGGTGAAATTTTCAGCATGTAGTAGTCGATGCGCAGACATGTAGGATACGTCCTAATTTAGACCAATTTGTCTTTCATAGTAGACTTTGCTTTTGAATTTCAGTTAGGATATTTATCACTAAATGTTTCACAAACTTACTGCAACGTTCATCTTCGGTGTCTATAACCCGGTATCAATGGAATTTCTATTCTTCAAGTTTCGCTTAACCAATCCATTGTTCCAGATTTGACGTTGACAAAACTAAATACTTCAGCTGGTATTTAAGTACTGGTTTCCTCTCAGGTGAACAATTAACATTAATGATTTTTAAAAATAATCCTTTACTCAAAAACCTTTGAATTCAGGAATTAAATGTATCTTAGGAAACATCTCTAGAATTATTAGTAGTAATAAGAGTATTTCTTTTAAAAAATAGAATTGCCAATTAAAGAAAAATGCTAAACTTGACAATGTTGCAAATGGTACCCACGGCTTTTTCGAATTTCCATACATGGCTGGTCCAAATCTAATTAAAATTAGATGAGCGCTTCTCAAGTTATTTGGAGATTTCCAGATTTTTGTTACAGACTTCATATTACTCTATGCTGAAAATCCATCCCTATGTCAAGCACCCAGCTCTACTCTCTCTGTTAATCTCTCAAATACAGCTGTATAATTAAAGATGAAATGATGATCTGGTGTTATACAAATATTCAGTATGGCCTCATAATTAGCACTCACATTAGCATATAATATAAAATCGACTAAACCGTAGAGGAATCGTGGTCCAAAGCTTTTTGCCGGAGCTACCAAGTAGCTCTCTGTGTGAAAAGATCCTTGACTACGATGCGCCGGCATTGCAAAATGAACCTGCATTAAATTATTCCTTTTTTCCACAAGATTGGTTTACTATACGCCTTCGCTCATACAACGGTTTTACCCGATTAACCGGAAGAACCTTCCTTTTGTTTCGGAAAATGAACACAGTTGGTATAATAATATGTACTATCCCATACTTTATACTATCGAGTAAAGCCAATACGGAATTTTTACGGGTATTAAAAAAATATGTATATAAATGCAATTCTTTATAAAAACGTAATTACCCATAGAAATATAAATTTTGCAGGTAATTCTAATTCGCATTAAAAAGCAATGCGTAACATGCCTCAAAACTGATTCGGTTAATGCAGCTTTAAATTTATTGACTATTTATTCTATCATTTAAAATGGGGGAATGGAGGAAGGGTGAATATTAAATAATTTTTTCTCTCGAAAACATATGGGAAAACGCAGAAGCTGAAAAACCCTGATTATTCCTATATTTTATGCAAATAAACGAAAATTTGGACTGTCAAGTATTTATTTTGCGGTTCATTTTTAGTCAATTTGTTATTCGATGTGCTCTTAATATGCTAATAATTAAAATTTGCAAATTGTTTCCGAAATAAAAAGGAAAGGGGGGAAATAAACCTGTGAAGTTTATATTCGTTAGATTAAAGGACACTCGCAGTGCAGTGGCAACAAGTTGACAAATTGGTCGTGAAGGTGGTCATACTTTTTAATTTTTTTGGGCTTGTGGTCATTTGTAGCAATGGTGCACATAATGACAGAATATCTGCAATTCATTTAAAAGTTGTGGAATATAGCTGATTGCTGCGAATTTTCTAGGAATATCCCAAGATACAAAGGAAAAAAAATGTTATTGTTCTATCTGGCAATATCCAGAGGAACCGTGCAATTCAGAACAGGGTGGATAAGGTTAACTAAGAAAATATCTTCACAATATAGATGTACGTGATACCCTTGTCTTTAAAGTTAATATCAAGAAAATGAAAAACTATTACATTACATTTACTCTGTAGGTGGAAGACGGGGGAGATTATCGGTCATCAATGATAGCTAGCGGAGAGCTAGTCTTATCAACATTTAAAATAATTCTCAAATGAGAATGACTTAAGATGGACATGTCATCCGCCTTCATGATTTCTAATTAGCAGTTTCTAGGTTCATTTCAATTTAATCATGATAGCGATATTGATAGACATCGGAAAATACTTACAGGCAAGTGTAACTTTTTATAAAATAATTAATCACAATATGCAGGTTTCATCATGGTGTGATGCACAAAATATATGAAATAAATAATACTTCTACAGCCTTAACCTGAGATTTTGTACACAAAATATTTAAATATATAAAATATAAAATGTTTTATATTAGTGGAGTTCACTATGGTAACATGTTTGGAATAGCAGAGAAATAAAAAATAACTATAAGGATTGAAAAAATAATAGTTTTTGAAACTATTTTTTTTCTTTTAACAGAAAAAATTTATAGTAATTTTGTGACAGGTTACGAGCAAATGCGTGCTTAGACTCTTTAAAGGGCACGGAGGATTGAGTAGAGGGTGAGGATAAATGGAATAAAGGGGAGGTAATTTCGCAGTGTGCTGAACGCCGGCTAGCGTGTCAGACCAAGAACGTTGTGTGAAAAACTAAACTAAACTAAACTGTAAGAACGATGGAAGTCAAAATAGATTTAGAGAAAAAATTCGTCATTAGCTTAGTCAGCTAAGAACTAAGAAGCGTTGAAGAGGCTAAGTTCACTTAAAACCAGAACTCGGTCCTGTTTCAGGACTGCTGCGATGCAGTGGAAAGACTCGCAAGGAGCAAAAGAGTACAACTGGCTTGGGAATAGAAGGTAGCCAGCCAACCGATGAGCCAATGGAGTCATTCATAATATCAAGACAGCAAGTCAAGCGACTCTCAGCGGCTGCGCCTATCTTTGGGAGGTGCCAAAGTTAAAACAAAGAAACGCAACTCGCAAAATGAGACGGAAAATATTTTTGGCGCTGCGGTCCTGCAGAGGGATGAGGTCAAAAATCTCCTTTCGAGGGATATCGAACCTTATGTGAATGAATATGACAACTTGGTGGGGTAAGTTCTTGTGCCAGTTAGACGTACCGACTAGGCTTCGGCTTCTCTCAACTACTACTATCATGATAACTATTTTCCTTCTTTATATAAATTGTTTTAATTATTATAGTTACTCATTTTAGTATCCCAGATTGTTAGCTAACAATAGTAAATTTGTTTTTTTTAACACATCTCACCCTCATGGCTCAGTTGGAGTTGTTCGGCGTGTCTCTGTAAACCTTTACAAAGCTAATTAAAGAAATATTGTTTAAAGAGGAATGTATTATGTTTTTGATAAAATTTGGATTCAAAAAGCCATCCGATGAGCTGCAACTCGGAATGGAAATGTTTTGGCTTAATTAAGTATTACTAAATAGTGAGATGTATATGTGGTTATAATTTGAAAAAATATGTGTTAAGATACATACATAAATATATCAGAAAACACCAGCATGGAAGTTTATCTAGCAGGCTTTATCGAAATATTTTAGGAAAAACACCTATAATTATTATAAAAAATTGTGAGATAAATGAAATAGCGGCTGATTTGTTAGGAAGATTCTAAGATACTCCAGCAAGGAGACGGCAATGGACTACTTGCAACCTTGAGTAGAAATTTTGGCTGAACACTTTCAACTAAGGAAACACCATTCTTTGCAGATGTCACATTTGTAAGAGTACCTTATCAATCAAAGAATTCGTTCTAGGCGTATAATCGTCAGCCTTTTTAGGTAACATCGTCATATTGTCGTACACAGGATTTTTAGGGTTTCTGTTAATCTCAGTAATGCTGATAGTTTGTGCAAATGCAGATATAAAAGCATAGTATACAAAGTCATGTTCGTGGTTCAATAATAAGGAAGCAAATGCAATAGTTGGGAGTCAACCGAGGGTTTTCGACGGCTCAAAACCCTCGCATTAAAACACGAATGAAGGCTTGTGTATAAAACACATATAATATAAAATAAAATAAATGTAAAAAAAACCTTTTACTTATAAAGTATTGAAGTGAAAAGTAAAAAATAATGTGATGACGTCTCACGCTATATTTATTCTATAAATGTCATGGTTTTAGCCAAGACACACTTTTAATACATTCAGGATTATGGACAGTCCAATAAAGCTATAAAACTATGAATGGTTAGCGTAGCATTTATACATAAAAATAAAAAACTGTAGATCACAGGTACACCGCTTGAATATCAATAGCATACCTTAATAGGTCTTAAAGTGTCCAATCAGTTTGGAAAACATCAATGTGTTCGTAAATTTAAGATAATATGTAAAAAAATTATATAATATAATGAATTTAAGAACTTTGAGTCTCTCTTTAGGTACGATTACCTCTCTTTCTGAAGTAAAAAAAGATAGCAAGAATTACAAGTTGTATAAATGGGTAAAAGTGATTTGATAAAAATGATTCAAGATAATACATACAAATAATGCTAATTATTTATGTACTGGTATTATAAAAATACAGCATTGTAATATGTAAAGATACGAAATAGATCTTCGATAAGAGTTTTAATTGAGAATCATAATAATTGTTATTTAGCTAGGTTAATTTTAGTGTTTAATCTGTTTTAAGAAATAATTAATTTGAAATGTTTTGTACAGACTTTGACATATTTTAATTTAGTAGTAGTTAAATCCTCTCTCTTTATTGTAGTAATCCACTTCTGCCTCCTTATCCACGAAAGTTCATTCAATCGTTTTTATGTGTAAAATTGGTGATTTGTGGAATTAAAAAAAAAGTAATATTGTCTCTCATCCCTCTACTTCGACTGTCAATATAACAAAAAGAAAGCATTTTAACGAAAAATAAATAAAAATATATAACAAAATTCTCATATATGTGTGTGTGAAAATTCGATTTGTTTGTCTCACGGCCGTCAACACCAGTTGGTCGGTGTCGTTCAAATGACAGAATTAGGATGAACAATGCTTCTTAAGGAGGATGTACACTGGGTTCAATAGCTTCTGGGTGATATTGCTCTCATGAGACAGAATACGGGTGAGCCACGAACATGCGAGCAATCACAAGCAATATTAATTAAATTTCTAATATTTCATTCTAGTTAATTCAGCAAGCGGCATAAGCATTTTGCTGCTGTGTATAATTGTTAATCTTGTAGTTGCCAGAAAAGCTGGAGGAGTGAATGGAGATTTTGATTTTTTTATTAAATAAATATTCGATCGTATTCGAACAATTTGTAGTCAATACATTTTTTGTACTCTTAATAAAAACACAATTTACACATACTGTTTCGCTTTCAGTAATTGCATAAGACCTAAAAACTGTAAAAAAATATATAGTTATCTATGGATTTTCAGTGCAATTTTATTTTGTTAAAGAAAACGAAATTTAAATTCGTTCAAACAGCAAACGTAATATATGCATATCCCATATGTCTGCATATTTTACTACATATACATAAACAGAGAGAACATAGTGCAGGAAAGGAATTTGCCAATAATATAAGGTCTCTTTATAAAACCAGAAAACATAAGCTAAAAGTAATTTGGAGAAGCTCACTATAAATATACCTGTGTTCGATTTATTGTTTTATTTTAGAAATTTTAAGACAGAATGATAAATAAATAGCTACCTATTTTGGATTCTGAACCTAATTTCATTTTGTTGAATATTATATTTTAGAGAATTTCATTTATCTGTCATATTAGGCATTCTAAAAATAAACGGACAAATTTTAGTTGTTGATTTAATTAAACCCAAACAAAATTACTACACTGCTGGACAGAGCAAACGAGACATGCGAATTTTAGATAAAATTTAAATTCAAATGTTTTTAAAACAAGAAGAAATATACTTCATATTACCGATTTTAAGCGTGAAACTTACTTAGGTCAAAAAGTTATGTATAAGGATGTTAAATAAGAACAAATTTTCCAATATTTTATTCGTTCCGAAAATTTACAAAAAGAATTTCTGAGTTTTAATTGCGAGATCATCTTAATCCTTTTTTATATCTATGAGCAGGCCCTCAAGGCTGACGGCCTAAGTACTAGGTACCGTTGATGCTTTAAATAAAAACAGGGAAAGTTTATTGACGCAGGATTTAAAGACTTGCAGATTAGGAGAAGAAGGAAATACATTTGGTGGTAACAAATTTAATCTGAAGACTCTGGGAATAAAAGAACGAACAAATGCGTGTGGGTCGATGCTCGTGTCTTTCTGGCAGGAATAACTAAGGAGGATATAATGGATGATATTTCGTCAGAACATAATCCGTGGTAGTATCTGTAAAACACAGATAGATCGCCCACAATTCCACGATGCTCTAGTGATGCAAGATTTCTTGTGAGGTTTGGATCATCTATCAGATGAATAGCTTATATCCTCTGGAGAGATTCAAGAATATTAAGGATTGAAGGCGAGGCTGCTCCCCATATGTGCGAGCAATACTTAAGGCAGGGTCTGATTTGCGAAGTGTAAAGGGTAAACAGGTTGGCAGAAGAAAAGTATTTTCACGCTTGGAAAAGAAAACCGAATTTCTTGGTGGCTGCTGTGGCAATTGAGATGATGTGATCATGGCAGCGAAGATCTTTCTTTGAAAATTGATACCGACTAGGCTAAAGGAAACTTTGGCTTCAAGCATTTTATTGTTCATTTGAATGGTGTGGGTACTGGGGAGATGAATTGTGAGATAGTAAACAAGATTGTGTCTTTGTGGCGTTAAACGGGACAAGGTTCTTTTCTCCCCATTCTACGATTTTAATGAGATCCTCGGTGAGGGATAATTTAGTCTTGGAGAATTTATATTGGAGTGGAGTGTGCTATTGTTAGCATAGCTAACATAGGATTGCTGGTATAAGAAAGCAAATCATTGATGTGCAGAAGGAATAGGGTAGGTGCCAACCATGAGCCCTGTGGAACGCTTGCGCTGTTTTGCTGAACGTTTGATGAGTGACCATCAACCACTACAGAAATACTTTTATTGGAAAGAAACTGGCAATTCAAGTACACAGTTTTGGACGATGAATACAGGCAGGAAGTTTGTTGAGAAATGCGTCATGCCAGACATCATCAAATGCTTTGAATATGTCGAGGGCAATAATTTGGACTTCTTCTTGGAATTCGATAGACTTTTTCAGTTATGGGTTACGAAGGTAAGAAGATGTGGATCTTTGGTGTGGCGGAAGCCGTATTGCCGGTCATGTATAAGCTTTTAATTTGTTAAGTATTTTAAAAGATCATTATTGATATACTTCTCTATTGGCTTACTCATAATTGGGATATGAGTCTGTAGTTAAAAGGAAGAGTTTTGGATCCCTTTTTGGGAACAGGCTGTACACAAGCAGATTTTCAGCTTTTCGGAAGCATTATCGTAGAATTTGGAAAACCAAGGTTTATTTTTGTGAGGTTTTGAAGTCTTAATAGAATGTGGGATAAAGGTTTCTATACATAATTGGATTACATCCGAGATTTGAGAACAGCTCTCAGAAGGGTCGTTGGTAGAATCCTTGGTGAAATTTTAAAAAACAATTTGAAAAGTTTAAGTATTTTTGATATATAATTTTGGTTCGAAAAAATAGAAATTTGAGATAAAGAAGTAAAATTAACTTCCGGTTTTACCAGTAACATCAACCGCTATCAAGCAAGAAAATGTTACATCAAACAACTAATAAAAAGGTACAGCTTAATATACAGCGTGTAAGAAAAGTAAGGAAACGGGGAAATATCTTAGGTACCGTTTACCTAAATTTAATGAAAATATGTAACTTAGGTATGAAATTATGCCGGATCTAATAGCGAGTTTCGCATTGGTGCCAAGTTTACCGTTTTTCTGTAATAAAAGGAATTCTTTTTTATTGGAAAACCCTATGATATATTACTTTTTTAAAAACTGCGTAAAATTCTCAATACTACTTATTAAGAGCACTTTCTATGAAAGACAACAGTCTTTTCGAAAATAAGGGTGTGATATCTATAATTTAATATATTACCTTTTATTAAAATAGCTGCACACCAAAGGTTACCTGATATGTTTGACATTGTCAGTTTTGTTGATTTACAAAAATGGATATTTTAACTGAAATCCAAAGAATTGAAATTTAATTATACTTTATATTATAAGGATATAATGCGAAACCAGCAAGATGTTTGTAAAACTGGAAAAGTAAAAGATGATGTAAGTTCTGGCCTAACAGCGCAACAGACGATGATAAGGCTCTGAATGTTTGAAGAAAATCCTCACCTTTCTACCAGAACATTAGGAAGAGAAAATGTCGTCTCACACATGTTCGTAGACCGACTTCTAAAAAAAGTTTCATCCACACGATCACGATAGGCGCTTGAACTTTTGTAAAATCGTGATGGATCGTAGCAATACCAATCTAAATTTTGTCAATCGAATTATTTTTTCTGGCGGAGCAACTTTTTTTTGAACGGAGAAGTTAACATAATTGTCGATATTGGGCCAGGGAAAATCCACATTGGATACGTGAAAATCATACTCAAAGGTAAAATTTTTGGTGTGGTAAAAAGGGTGCAAAAACAATCTTTATGGAGAAAGATATTTGAATCTTTTAGGGACTGAAATTGTCCCAGTTATTGCATAACTATTTCCGGATAACCGTAATTTCCTTACTTTACTTGCTGTATTAAGTATTTTTGATATTTTTAAGTAATGGTGCACCAAATGATGAAATATAATTTCAGCAGGATGGAGCTCCACCACATTTTGCTCGGAATGTTCGCAAATATTTAGACAAATGGTTTTTTTGGAAGATGGATTGGACGTAGGGGTACAATAGAGTGGCCACCTTGGTCTCCGGACTTGACGCCCCTTGACTACTTTTTGTGGGAATTCCTTAAAAGTGGGGTGTGTAAAATCTAAGCCGAATGAGGGGGATTTAAAGGAGCGAGTAGAAATCGAATGTACACGAATCGAGGAGGCTGGCATACTTTTTAATGTATTAAATGTTTTCCCACAATATTTGGCCTACTGTCAGGAAGTAAATGAACAACAATTTAAACATCTGACTTAGTTTCATTAATTTAATATTTCTTGTATTAGATATTTCTTTTTTGTATTATATTTGGTTTCTCTTGCCTGTGTTTTGGTAGCAAGATGATGAATTATTGTGCTTTCCAGCCTTCCAGAACGTACGGCATCTTTTACCGTTCCAGTTTCACGAAATTTTTTGTTAATTTTACTTCCGGTAGATTTAGTTATAGGATTTCTGTTAGGATATTTGTCATTAAACTGTTACAAACATCTTGCACGTTTCGCATTCTATCCCCATAACCCAATATAATTAAAATGTTTTAGGTTTCAGTTAAACGATCCATTTTTGCAAATCGACTGACACTGTCAAACATATCAGGTAACCTTTTGTGTGTGGGTATTTTAATAAAAGGTAATATATTAAATTATGGATATTAGACCCTCATTTTCGCAAAAACTGTTAACTTCATAAAAACTGCTCTTAATAAAATTTTTAGAATTTTACGCAAATTTTAAAAAAGTAATATAATATAGGGTGTTCATTAAAAGAAAAAAAAATCCTTTTATAACGGAAAAACGGTAAACTTGGCAGCAATGCGGAACTTGTTATTGGATCTGGCACAATTTCATAGCTAAATGTACCTATTTCATTAAATTCAAGTAAGCGGTTTCTGAGATACTTCGCCATTTGGATGTTATTTTATTTACTGTTTTGTCACATCAGAAATTGGCTAATCAGAAAAAGTCAAAGTTCTGCATTACAAGAGCAATATTTAGATCACAACACATCAAAAATGTGTTACGAAAATATTTTGACAAAGTTTGAGGCAAACTTTTACGACCCCAGTCTCCCATTTCGAATGAACACGAGCATTAAGTCAATTTTCAAGTAAACTCTTTGTAATCTTGCATGTTTAACATCACATTTTGTCGGAGTGTTTTAGGTTGGTCTTTCGTAAGATTAATAGTGTAAAACCCAACTTTCTCACTGAGGTACACTAAAAGTTTTAAGGGATCCTTGTACTGTAGATGACCTTAGCCTTAAATCCTTTGGAGAAATTATACAGTTGACCGTGTTTCCATTATTGTAAGTGATATATTCGCATTTAACTGCCCTGGTGTCTAGTAAAACAGATTTATGACGGCCTTATTATCCCACGAAATAATTAATATTACTAACCTTTCGGTAGAGCTGGCTTAATGATGGTGCATATATTTTAATTTTGACATTAAATCTTAAAGAAAGTTAGGAAGTATTAAAGTGTGCCTATAATAAAATTTGCCAATTTATATTCATGCATCTGGAGCAAATAAATATTTTCTGCCTGACAAAAATGTATTTACATATTGCGACTGATGTTATAATGGCTGTACGGGGGAGTTTAAAGCATCCTGATTACTAAGTCAACAACCAAAATTGTTCACGACGTACAGATTTTGAGTTATACAATGCATCAGTGTTTTTTATTTTATTCCAAAATGATTATAACATTTTTATATATTTATATACAAGGTGATTCATGAAGAAATGTCAGCACTTCAGGTACGTATTCAGGACCCAAAAATAAACATAAAAGTCTATATAAATATGTGTCCACAATGCATTCGTTCTCGAGATATAGGGTACTAATATTTTTATTTGATTTTTCTATTTTTTAAATAAAATGTATGATAATGTAAATATTTGAGTGAAAATTTTTTTCCGTGGCTTTTTTGGTATGACGAATTCGAATCTAATCTTAGTATATAGCTCGTACTTGTAGAGGCGATACCTACATGTCTTTCTACTCCTTCAAACAATCACAACTTTTTGGTAGAGCCCTGTATTACATTGTTGAGTAAAATAAATGATTCCTTTGTTATTTTTACGTCAACAAGGTATATCAGGTTTTATTTTCATATGCACATACACATGAAAATACGTTTATGGTAAGTCTTTTGTAGATAACCTTTTTGCAAATGCTGACTTTCATAAGAAACCAATAATCCTCCATCATTGCTGGATCCCATCTGCCTTCGTAGCGTTGCTCCATTGTTAGTATATCTTGGTGGAACATTTCCCCTTACTCGTCACTAATCGCACCCAAATTTTAGGAAAAAAAATGTAAATGGAAGTGCAAGAAGTGCATTTGACAAGTCATGAGCCAGCCCATTTTACAGTAGTTCTTCTACAAGTTTTTCGTAGCTTTTCTACTTTTTTGCTTCCAGAAAACTCTGAAACAATTCTTTTAAAAGACCTCCACGCGGCTAATTCAACATTACTTGACTTATGATCAAACTTTTCATCCCTTAGTATTTTTCTAATTTGTTTCTATTTCTTCTTTAAGCTCAGCATCCACACTAGTAACACTCCTATAACTTTTCGGTCACCACATATCGGCCGCTTATGCGTATCATAGCTTATTGCATATAGAATAAGTGACATACTTTCGTATGTTTCTTTTATCTCATTCGTCCGGGTTATGTACAAAGCCTAATTTTTCCATAACACTATTTGGATTACCACAAACACACACAGTTTGTTCTACATACTAAAAAAACGAGGATAGCTCCTGGTTACAGTTCCTAAATATGGTAACTTTGGTTCCAGTGGCTAGTAAATTCCGTTGTTGTAATCTTGAACCTAATAATAATAATAATTTTATTTCACCAGTTAAACAGATGTTCATAAAAATATACCATAGGTTATTGGAGAAAACGTCAAAATTAAATTAAATATACCTCCTGATAAAAGTAAATGGTGAAAACATGTATAGATACATGAAATTTGACTAGAAAACAAAAAATACGAAAATTAACTATACTTTCAAAGAGAAAACTAACTAACTTAAGAACTCTTGAACAGAATAAAAGTTACCGTCTACCCTCTAATGGTTCAGAATGCTCTTTGGACAAGTAGAGTTCCCGAACTAGATCTTTTAATTCAGCTTGTTCGATTAAATTCACTTTCGGGAAAATAAGAACCGCCCTTTTCTGATACATTATCGGGTTCTGCCTTATCATCATACATTTCTGAATCTTCCTCCCAATTTGCCGGGGGTGCTGGAACTGGTACCATGAAAAACCGGTCTTATTTCTGAGGCAATATCCAGCTATTTAATTTGTATCATGCAAATCTAACAGTTGTTCAAATGATTTGTTTGTTTTCTTCAAATCTATGGAACTGCAAAAGGACATAGAAGAACGTTTGCCATTTAACCATTTACTTAGATTTGTTGCACAGGTTTGACAACATATGTGAGGAGTCCAGTCCCGATCTTTATCACCAATAACACATCATGCAAAATACTTATGATAAGCTACTTTTGTTATTTTGTTTTTCAGAAACATGAAAATCGTTTAAAAGCATACATATTAATATGACCACATGAAAATATTTAAGAACAGTAGAAAAGTAGGGATAAAGATAAAAAAAAACTATTTTTCAAAATCTCGTTTTTTTTATGGATACCTCCGGGAATACTAGGGTTTTCAAATCTTTCTAAACGGCATATTGTTAAGCACCTAAATATATATATCTACTTCGAATCAAATTTTGCATTTATAACAGTAAAGAGGCTGTTAAAGCTACATTCAAGATTATAGGTTATGTTTAATTTATTTACCTTCATATGTATCACGTATCGCTAGATAATAAAAAGTTGCATTTGAAATATATGGGTAATTTCGGAAAAGTGCGTTTGTTTTTAATTCGAGAAAACTTTGAAAACAATTATACTAAGCAGACATGTTCTTCCACGAAATGTAGGTTAAGGTTGCTTTAACACTTTCTAACATTTTAAGTCAAGTCTAAATTTATTTTTATCTCTTTTAAAATTCGTAAAAAATGTTCAATATAGCCAGCGACACATATGGCGAAATAATGAAACCAAAAGACTAGCCCTATGTTATAGGAAAAGGTTCAATTATTCCCCAGAAATTTAAAATATATACTTAAAATATTTCTTTGACTAAGTATACCTTCAAGCAAATGAAACCCTGAAACACGAAATTTCAATGCACTTTAAAACACTCTCGTTATTAAGTGGGTAAGTAATTATTTTTACAATAAGAAACTACCAAAACATCTACCAAATTCACACTTTTATTTTTTCTCAAATGTGCAACAGTTTACATGGAGTAGTTCCACCGTGCAGTGCCCTTTAGAAAAAAACTGACAAAAAAATCCTCCTTTTATACTGTACTTCCATGTCAACAAGCAAACTGTCGTAAACACCATGATTAAAATTCACTTGTTGCAAAGAAATTTGGAATACTTCTTTTTGAATTGCATGTGCGCTTTGCTTACATTAGGACCACGTGACTTTTGAGTGTTGTGACCAAAAATATCGTTTTATCAAATTTTTAACAAAAGGTTTTTTTTCTTGCAATTACTTGAAACGTTAAAAAAGAATATAATATTTTGTATGCTCAACATGAGAAAAAGAATAGCACCATCTGCCACGCCCTATCTTGTAGGTACCTACTACAAGATACACTGGTATTAAATGGGGCCTACGTAAGAAACGCGAGCCACCAAGGCCGTAGCTTGGGAAAAAAATCGGGAAGGGGTATTAAGTAATATGACAATTACACTCATTAAATGTAAACTAATGAAAAAGTTGCGTTTCTACAGTTCAATACCTACAAGCTGTTTTGTCAATTTCGTTTTACCGCTGTAATTTCCTATCTCTGGTAACATTTTGGTGAAAATTCAATATGGCGAAACAAAATGGCGGCATAGTGAAATGTTTAAAACATTATTTCTAAAAACCTAATTACATTGAAAGAAGTTTTACAGCTTTTTTGGATAATTTTTTGAAACAAACGAATCAAATGCCTAAATTTCGACACTGATTAGTTTCATATTCAGAGCTACAAAGAACAAATCATAACATCAATCAGAAAAATATTTTTTAACGCAAATTTAAAAGTACATTAGAAATGTGTAAGTGTTCACAAATTAAAATCATAAACAAAATAAATGTATATACACACAGTTATCACAATCGATATCTAAACTTATTTAAAAATTAGAATTTGTAAAATATACAGAAGCATAATTGCAGCGCACATGCACTAAAGCTGCAGACGTTTTAAAAGTTTACAACAAGAACAATTGCGAAACGTCTAGGTGGTTATAAAAATAATGCGAACTTATATATAAAAGGATAAAAAACTAGATTATTATGACTAGAAAGTTATTATTCCCGGCATACGAGAATATTTTTGTAATAAGCGAGTTAAGTTTCGCAAACCTGAAATTGACTTTTTAAAAAACAATTTATTTTGAGAATGAGTTACATAGATTCAACTTAATAACTAACATAACAATATTTTGTGAAAACAATGTCTACTAAAATATATAGTTCTTGTGAAAATATACAATTAATCATCCGACTTAGAAATGAGCTTACGGAAGTAGCGAACTTGAGATGACTTGAACTGGCTATGGTGTTGGTATCTCGGGGTAGGCTTGGGCTTCTAGAGTCTTGGGCTAATGATTCTCTCGTAGAGGAAGTAGCCAGTTACTGTAAGCATTATCAGATATAGTAATAGCGTCCAAAAACTGAATTTGTGAAAGTATACTGTTTGATGAAGAGCTTCATTTAATTTTTGGTGTTGAACGTCAAAGGCTGTTTGGATTCGTCTTGCTTAGTTGAGGTTCAGAGAGCTTAGTTCAAAGTTACTAAACTTCATTGGAACCTATTCTTTGTTTGAATACTTTATTGTATATATATTTATTAATACGTTGTTTATATGTTTTTCGCAGCTTGGGTTCATTTCGAGGATGTAAGTTCCTTTTAGCAGAAAATTATTTTTATTCGCACCGCATTTTTGAACTGCTACAACTTGCTTTGGAGTTATCGACATCCATACATACCTTTCTAGTTTCTCAATTTTGATTTGCTGGATTTCAATTTTCATCTGATGGCACTGAGATATATTTTGGATAAACTCGAGTATCTGTACTTGTACGCATGGAGGTTCTTCACCGATAAGTGCTGGGTTGAGTTCGTGGGAGAGGTATTCTTTCGTACTGACTTCTTGGCATTGTTGGTTAAATGAGGCATATTTCAACTCATTGAGGATAAGATATTTGGATTGAGAGAGTATCATTTTGAAGTGATTTGACGAGGGGTTGTAAGTGATAAAGATGGTAGAGTACATAGTTTATTTGATTTCTTGTAGAATAACTTCTGATTTGTAATATTTTTCAAAAATAATTAGGCGTACCAGCTAGGATTACCAGACGCAAAAAAAACCAAGGGATAAAAGGAAACTTTATCAAGCTAATTTAAGATTAAAAGAAAAAAATATTAAGTGCAGTCGCAAATCTGAAGCTCGCTGTATTAATCTCAGTTAAAAGAAAATTTACTAAACGATTTGTTCAAATGATAAAAAGTCTACGTACTAACACTTGCGTCCAGATTCACAGAGTTTATTTCAAGGTCTCTGTTTTACAAATATTATAATAAAGAGTAGGAGCTGAACAAAATAAATATACATAACTAATTTAATACTATTTAACGTTATCATCAAGCAATATTTTTAATTAACTTTCTTTGAATTATATCAAATAGACCAATCTGTCAATTTATTACTTGTGACTAAAGAAACAAACCACTGAAACTGCAGAAATATAATTAATATTATAAAAATTGTACAAAGGTTATTAAACAATATAATTTTGTAAAACTTGTCATAAAAATGTATTTAAATTTCTTTTATTTAACTTGGGAAAACTAGCACCTTTATTCGCGACTAAGGGTACTTTTTTATATACTTTACGATACACTCTCTTAAATGTAGAAAAAATCTGAAGAGAAACTTTACTGCTTAAAATTGTAATCAAATACAAGTTAGTTAATCTAAACAATGCTAAGGATACTTTTTTAAGTACTTTACGATACACTCTCTTAAATGCAGAAAAAATCTGGAAAGAAACTTTACTGCTTATAATTGTAATCAAAAACAAGTTAGTTAATCTAAACAATGACAGTATTGTTGGTAAAAAGTAAGAAAATGAGAAATTTTGAAGGCGTTGGTTCATAAAAGATGAATCAACCATACATAAAACACGAATTGGCGTAATTTACACTTATTGCTACCCTTAATCCAAACGAACTAATATTCCAGACAATAAGAAACGAGTATTTGGTCCCGGTTGCGTAGGCCTGTATGGAATGTTTATAACAGAGATGGGCATCTACACATCAATAATGATTGTCTACGTTTTGGTGTAAACAAAGCGCCAAATCAATGCTCAATCCATCAGTTGGAGCTCCATTTTATTTTATATGACACTTGCCGGGCGTAATGTATTTTAATTTATTATTAAAGTTTGTGTAAGCAATTGTAATGTTAGATATCTATCCAGAAGTCTAAAAGATCAAAATCAAGCAAAGACTTATTTTGAAACTTAATTCATTTTAATTTTGAATAGTTTATGTGAAATTAATATTAGAAAAAAGTTTTTCTTCATTAGCCTTCTGAATATCTACTTGCTCTTCTTCTGCCGTTACAGATTTTAGCGAGCACCATGGCTATTCGGACTTCGGGGTTTTTGCGGCGCGAAATAGTCCTTAAATATAGTTCTTCCCTTATATTTTTAAAACACGAAATCTTTCTTCTGCCTGGTTCTAGTTTCCCAAACACTTTTGCTTGTATTACTTTATTGTTTCGCATTATATAGCCTATATATTCCAGTTTTCTTTGCTTGATGATGTTAATGGGTGTTGTACATTTATTCGTTATTTAAAGAATCGTTTTTTTTTTAGTTATATTGTCTGTCTATGTCATTCTCAGAATGAGTCAGTAAAACTGCCCCTCCAAAAATTCCACTCTTTTGCTGGCGGCTTTTATTAGTGTCCGAACCTCAGCCCCATACAAAAGGACGGAAATATGCATATTAGCATATTTATCTTTCATTTAAGGCTAAGTTCACGGCATTTAAATATAGCTGCCTTTTCGGTGAAAGTTGCTCTAGCTGCTGGTTCGGATGAAAGATTATGTTTATGCTTATTTACTTATTTTTATTTAATGTTTAAATTTTAAATAATTAAATAATTAAAGCTGTGAAAATATTCGTGCAAAAAGCTAAGTAAATTTATGAAGGTGCAATATAAATATATTAAAAATTGTTGTTTAAATAGTCATACATTGTCTACATAGTCTACGTGAAAAAGATTCAGGTCCATCACGTAGACAACGAGTAAAGAATCGAGGCAAAATACATATTATAGTTTACAGCACATACCTGGAGCATATACTGAGATTAGTCGAAAGTCGGCCAACTGCTGCTGTGCTTCTATTTTGAATAATGCATTCTCCTTTAAAATATACTCAAATTATAAAAAATTAAATTTGTTTTGTAGGTGATAAATAATTCATATTATTACTAGGGATTATTATTTAAAATAAACGTAACGACAGTATAATGTGTTGTTTTTGTAAATATAAAATTATTGCTGTTATTTTTTCGGCAAGTTCTGCATAAAGATGTTGATAGAAAACTGACACATTTAAAGAAGTATTTTTAGGGCGTGTAAACTTTTACTTATAACTTCATAAGTCTTTAAAAACAGTAATAATTAATTATAGTCAATAATATTTACGCTTTTAAAAGTAAAAACTAGAATTGTTATTAAAATAAAATCACACAAACTATCACTAATTGTAAACACCAAATGTTAATGCAATAGAAATCCACAATGAATAAAACAAGACAACAATATTCAACCGATGACCACGAACTGTTTAGTTAGAATTTCGAACCAACACGGCCGAGTGCCGATAACTGGAGTCTCGATGTATCGAATGCAAATTTGATGCGGAATTGAACGTTATTCCTATTGTTTCGTCGTTTAATTTGGCGGAGTATAAACAAGTTTCGCTAAATTATCGGTTTAAAGCTTGGTGGCCCACTGGTAGGGTGCTGCAGTTGCATTGTAAAAGATGTGTGTTCTGATCCCGGTTTGGGCGATGAATTTTTATTAGTTTTTTTTAACAAAACTTATAAATTTCTATGTAGTTGTGTTTTGAAAATCGGATTGCGTTTTGGTTAGCCATGATTAAGCCTTTTTTGAGGTGATGTAAAAAAGAGTATACGGGTGTCCCTCAGTGTGTTTCACTTTTATAACTTTTTTTGTCTTTTGAAATAACTTTTTAAAATTTGGAATGCGAATATGAGACACAAATTTGAATTTTTTGACATATTCATTTATTTAGAGCCACTTCCGGTTTGACCGGAAATGACCTGAACTTGCGATTTTCAAACGGGCTACCCTATATATTTTTGGCAATTTGGATAGAAAATGGCATTTTAAGTATAATGACACCCTTTTTGTCAATTTTTGACAGATCGAATAATTTTCATTATCATTTTGGTTTTTCAATCTAGGATGCTATGAAGCCCCAAAATTGGTTCATTTGTGATCAGGTAGTCCGGGAAAAATACTGACTTTTTTTGACCATAAGAACGTTTTTATGTAATTCTGAAATCAGCAAAATCAGTGTTTACTCGATTTTTTCAAATGGAAAGGGGTGGCTTGTGGGGATTTTATAACAGACCATTTTCTTCCGAACATTTTGATACTACACATTCTAATATTATTTTAACTCAAATCCTAAAATGATCAAAAATATTATTATCCATTATTACATTCAACATAAAAAGCCTAACACTGAAATCTGTGGTGGAAGATAGATCAAAATATAAGAGTTCTAACCACACTACACCACAACTTGTTAGATTCTGGACGCGCGTTTCGCTAACCAAGTCAGCATCATCAGTAGATGATATAAACTGTTTATATCATCTGCTGATGATGCTAACTTGGTTAGCGAAACGCGCGTCCAGAACGTAGTGATTCGATCCCCGAAATATCTTGTACCTTTCCAAACAGAAGGAGTATATAAAATTTCTTGCTCCTGTGGAGAAGTGTATGTGGGAGAAACAGGACGTTCAATATCAACTAGACTTAAGGAACATGAACGATGTATTAAAAAGAAACAAATTGTTCAATCTGCTGTAGCTGAACACCAGCATAACTCTGGCCATTTCATAAATGTAAAGGAAACCAAGGTTCTAGCATCGGTTCCAGGTTTTTATAAACGAAAAGTTAGAGAATCTATTGAAATATTTAAACATACCAAAAATCTCAATAGAGGTACGGGTTTCGGTCTACATCACACGATCTTAACACAGGGTCACGGTTCGGCGAGCACAAGTCGGGTATAAAAGCCCGCCTGAATCTCTTCGAGCTCATTCAGTGTTCAGATCTGGTGGAGTAAAGATCCCTGAAGATGCGTCGTGCAATCGAAGGCGAAACGTCGGATAGTAATTCCAATTTGATACGGTCTAATCCCACGAACCATGATTTCTTAATAAGTACCTATATACGTTCAATGTAAAGAGAAGGTACAGACAGTTTTGTTAGGTTTAAGACAAATCCCACAGCGTTCGTTAAAAATGTTTTTAAATTGTTAATTACCATCTTTTTAATCCCCTTAATAAAACAAGAGTTTGCAGTACCAATTCCAATTTTATTTAATTTGAATTCTATCGGATTAAATCAGGATAAAATTCACTATTTCGAAACAAAATATTTAGGATCTTTTTCGGGGATCTTAATTTAAAATTCCACATTATTTTTTCAAGGACAAAAAATTCACCCTAAAAAATATTGAATATAAAAATGTCCACTTTAGCAAGGGTACAATTAGAGCCTTGTTAATTTAAAAAAGAACTTTCATGAGAAAAAAGCAAATCCCCAATAAGTATTAGGTTCCGTTGGCTCCAAAAAAAAATTTTTTTACAGTTTGCTCTTTGGCTTTATAATAAAGGTTTTTATGAAGCAAAGAGGGTCTATAATAAATTTAATGAAGGTTAAATTTGCGGGATGAAAATAAAAACTGAAGTTGTGTTTTTTTTTTGTTTAAACTACTATGGCATCTTATTTATGCACGACCCAGTTTTTCTCAATTTTTACTCTTTGATGTTTACCGCTATGACTTTACATATTTGCATAGTGCTACATCCCAGTTTAAGTTTGTATTAACTAATAGAACGAGACACAAATATATAGGGTTGATACAAATTATTCGTTGGTTTCACTGGAATATAATGACACATAATGACAGATAATGCTAGTAAAGGGCGATCACGCATCATAACATACACCCCTCTTATTTTGTTTTATTTTTATCACTAGAAAAAACTTATAAGCTCCTTACATTTTTTAAATGTTTCTGTAACAGATGTTGGAACATTATACCAATTTTATACTATGCAGGTCAGATCGTTATTATTTTTTAAATGGAATACCATGTAAATCTCCGTCAAATAGGCCTCTTCCGGCTTATTACAAATACAAAATTGAGAAAGCGTTTGCCATAAGAAGCGAAACAATTCCATTAAATGTACTGTATGATTTTCCAGGACTAAGAGGCAATGCCTTAAAGGATTAGGAACATTCTAATACATAATGGGAATACATTGCTTCTTATGGCAGGATTTTTCTTAAATGTCTCTCTTTAAAATTGAAGCTATCAAACCTAAACGTATAATATGCAGGATATTCCCATAAAAAATACTAAAGTTTAAATCAATATCTTATACTATTAAGTTGCAAATAATAATAATAATAATAATAATAAAAAGAAGAAACATACAAATACCTAGGCTTCCATCAAAGCACCAAAATTAACCACATTCATATCAAATCGGAGCTCAAGACGAAACTTAAAACCAGACTCACAAAACTACTTAAAACAAAACTGAACTGCAGAAATCTAACGAAAGCTATTAACACCTTCGCCATACCTATTCTTACGTATTCGTTTGGTGCCATTAAATGGTCACACACAGACATAGAAAACATTCACATTCTCATACGCCCTGAATTCACTAAACACAGGAAGTTACATACCAACGCATGCAAGGATAGACTCACCATGGAGAGAAAAGAAGGAGGGAGGGGAATTATCGATATACAATAGCTAAACAAAAAACAAATTTACGAACTCAGAAAATGCTTCCACAACAATCAAACTAACCTCCATAGGGCAATAGTGAAGGCAGACAAGAATTATACACCGCTCGACCTGTCTCAAACGAGCCACGCAGCAGATGCACATAGTCACAGCCAATCACGACTAGAAAAGATGCACACCTGGTCTGAATTAACACTTCTCGGAAGACACAGATACCACATAAAGCAAGACCATATACATAAAAAGCTTTCATATACGTGGTTACAAGAAGGGCAGCTGTATCTCGAAACAGAAGGCTTCCTGCTTGCCATCCAGGACAAAGTCATAGCAACCAGAAACTACCGGAAGCACATCATCAAGGACACAGCAATTGAAGACCACAGGTGCAGGAGATGTCACCAGCAGAGAGAAACGATCTGTTACATAACGAGTGGATGTAGAATAATGGCCGAAACTGAATACATCGCAAGACACAATTCAGCAGCGAAGGTCGTTCATCAAGCATTAGCCACAACATACAAACTAACGGAGAACACGGACCCTTACTAGCATTATACACCAACATCCATACTTGAAAACGAAGACTACAAGCTCTACATCATCAAGCCTCCATCATATAGTGACCTTAAGTGACAACTACTTTCCACTCAATCTCGCAAGTGACAACATCATCCTAAAGTCACTTTCAGACCCCGACAAACAAGAACAGTGGACTCAAATGGCACTGCACGACCGACATCACAATGACTTGAATCAGCCACACATAGATAAGGAAGCATCCAACAGGTGGTTGAAGGATGGACAATTATTCTTAGAGACAGAAGGATTTGTGATGGTAATATAGGAGCAAGTTATTAACACACGAAATTACACTAAACTCATCATCAAAGACCGGTCCGTTGAATCCGATAAGTGTCGAATATGTAGCGTGATATTAGGGACCATACAGCATATATCATATGGCTGCACTTTCGTAGCAAACACGGACTACCTCCAGCGACATAACCAGGTGTGTAACATAATACACCGGAAGCTTGTCAATAAATACGGGCTCCTGAACACTTTTGTGCCCTATTATAAATACCAACCAAGCTCAGTGCTTGAAAATAATGCCTTCAAACTGTACTACGACCGGGCATTCATCACCGACAGAAGGGAGACGAATAATCGTCCTGATGTGGTACTGGTAAATAAGTAAATTAAATCAGCTTATTTGGTAGATGACGCTGTACCCAACAATAACAACGTGTTGGATAAATATCAAGAGAAAAAGTTTAAATATGTGGAGCTGGCCATCGAGATACAGCAGATGTGGCGACTGAGTAAGGTTCATGTGATACCGATTATCGTATCATCAACTCTACCAGTTCCAAAAACAGTAGAACAGAACCTGAAAATCATAGGACTGCATAACACCTTCATCGACATCCAGAAGGCAGTCCTGCTCAGTACTTCCCACATAGTGAGAAAATTCTTACAGGACAACATATAGAACTAATAGAAACCAGCCTACTCCTTTTGATGCATGCATCCGGAATGGGCTTGGAACCCAACATTTCTTGAGAAATTAATAGTCAATTTGGATAATAATAATAATAATACTAACAATAAATAAATAAACAACTTTAAAAAAATTGAAATAAATAACGCGTAAATGCGTTAAATTATTATTACCTTAAGCTATGTAACACTACTTTATTTGTATCCTTGATCCCTAAAGACACCTAAGACTTTGCCACAATAGGCATTATATTCTCGCATCGACTCCACTAACAGAACGTTTTCCGTTTCTCTAACACACTGCCTTTTTCTCAAATCTCTTGGTTATCTTTAGATATAAAGTAATTAAACCTAGTATATTTATAATCAGCAAGAAGAGACCGATTTGGCGGACATAGATTATACAGGGTGTTCCAGTAAAAATAACGAAGTTGATGCTCATTTCGTAAATTTCCGATGTTCATTTATTTTTCTAGTAACAAATCCTGGCCGCTCAGGACAATCCCTACAACTTTTGTATTTAAGGTTTTCTTCTATTTCTTATAATAAACGTGGTAGATGCTGTCTATATATACGGAACAACCTTATACTTGTTTATTGCTAAAACAGGGCTCTAAAAGAAAGTTAACTTTGCTTTCTTTTGTGTAAATTTTTTTACCTAGACACGTCTAAGAAGCTGTAGTACTACTTCCCAGGTGTTTCGCTGTAAAAAAGTTACTATATTTATTTACGCAGCCACGTTCGGGATATAACTCTTTTACATAAATATATTCTCCTATTTAGAAGAAAAATATTTTTATAGAGACAATCATCAATGATAGAACGTTCGTGTTTATATTTCAGGCATCTGAAATAAATAGTTTGGTGTACAACTGTGATTTAATGTAATAGTTGTACATTTTCAGTACTACGTTGATCTCTTTATTTGTGAAATTATTTTAGGCATTTATTGAATGCAATTAAACATTTGCCAAAAATTCGGTGAGTATCACGTTTTTGCCTAGTTGCAGTATATATTTTAATTTTTTTACTTAATCAGGTTGAATTTTTTTTATACGAATATTCTAGAGTATATAAGGTGTGTAAAGAACAGTTTATATTTTTAATAAATTCAAATTTTTTTCAAGCATAAAATGGGCTTCTTTTTGGTATTTGCAAATTTGGCAGATAAATAAATATATGCAGACAACTTAAAACAATCTGTAAGGGAACCTAACTGGAAATTCCCTCCTAGATTTTTTTATCTACAAAAATTTAAAAAAACGCAATTTATATATCTGTTACTAAATGACTATGTGCCGAACTAAATCCGGTCATACTTCATTCTTCCTAATAAAAGGAAATATTCATAAGAAGGTTTTTATTTAATACAACACTGAACATTTTAAGATCATTAAAACGGTGATAAATTCATGAACCAGTTTCTTTGTGAGAGTGGATGATTTCTTTTTGGGTTTACAAATGTATCTAAGATGTATCTATCGATCTATGTATGAAAATGTCATTTAAATATTTGGTGCTCAATTCGTACACGCCCGATAAAAAATATGTTGGTGTTTTTATTTCCACTAATGCATTTTCAAACTAAATAGGTTTTTTAAATTCTTCACCGACATTTTTAGATTTTCGGAAGTTAAACAAAAAATTAAATTACTTTTGCCTTACTTTTAGGACAGTGATTATTTTCGCGTTAACAAATTTCAAACTCAAATTCTTAAAAAATGCTACTGTAACCCATTCACTGGAATGCTTTAAAATATGTGACATAAGAACTGGGACTTGGAATTTTACTACTTTTCAATTTAGTCGACTTGTATACGAAAGACTACAACATAGTATTCACAAGCTTGCATTCATAACATAAAAGAACCGGAAAGTCTTCCGTGCACGAATATTAGGAATTTTCTAATACATAAGAATTTTCTAGCGGAGGACAATACATATTTTCTTCGGTGTTATAAAATTCTCAGCAGAATATTTTACACCTTATCATTTATAGCAGAACTTGCTAGAATCTTGGTCTATAACATCCTTCACACTCATTTAAAAAGGCATGCAATTTTGCTCGCAGTTGGTAACTATTTCCAATAAATCTTAGGGATATTTTCTGCATGAGAGAAAGTCTTTGAGAGCAAAGCGAGTTGAATTTTCAGAGACAATAAGCCGTATAGCGCAGAGGAAGGAAACAAGGAATAATAATTTGTTATTAACGCTTCTTTCTCTTGTGCTCTCTCGGTAATAAAGTGGAACGACCATCGAAAATGACCTTACCGAACGCATATTTCATGCTTTCATTTGATATCGGAAAATATGAAATTGACGGTCATATATTACATATTATGTTCCTTCTTCTTTGTGTAACTATGATAGCACTAAGTGGTCGGTCAATAGGCAATTTCCATTAGCTCTATATTTTTGAGTTATTTTATAGCTATACAGAGTGTAATGGAGCAATGTACCAAATTGTGATGAAAGCCTATTGCAATTGTAATAAATCCATAATGTTTTATTTCATGTTACCTGTCTTATACGAGCCTTAACCTATTTGCTAATAGAATTTCTGGGGCTTCCGCCACCTCTGAGAAGGATTGACCAGTTGAATTACCTCACGGTCTAATTGCCCCCAGAGGTGGCAAAAAACTGAAAAATTCTACTAGCAATATATGAACACGATACTATCTGTAGAATATTTGCATGCAGTTATATTTCCCATTTTTATTAGAGTAAATAATATTTATAGATTTCTTATATAACTTTTTTTGTAGAATTATATCAGTTATATTAATTGAATAGCCATTGCTTATTGCAATCTGTTTGATTATGTTTAACTCAGTCTGAAAATGAATCTGGATGACATGAGGAATTAATTGTGTATAGTAGAATCCGTATGTGAAGGTTTATGACACACAGAATGATCATGTTTGTTATTTAATCTTTTGATGGTTAAATCTAGAAAATTTATACTGTTGTTAGATTGTAGTTCAATTGTCAAATTTATATTAGGAAGAAGTTTATTAATATATTTAATTGTCGTTCAGTTCCCGTAAAACATGTTAAAACACCATCGACATATCTATGCCAGTATATAAAATGTTTAAAAACGCATGTTTGTTGATTTGGAGTTCTAGAGTATCCAAAAATATTTCAGCAAATAAGGGCCTTAATGGATATCCCCATTATTAAAGCTTCTGTGGTAGTATAAAGTTTATTATCAAATTCGAAGTAGTTTTGTTCTAAACATTCTGTAAGTAAGTGTCATAATTTTTGTTTTTTAACACAATTAACAGATTTTTTGTTTAAAAGCTTTTCTACTAATTTGAAGGTATCTTCAGCAGGAATACTAGGAAATGGATTAGTGACGTCAAACCAGATTAGTTTCGCGTTATTTGGTAAATAAATATTTTTAATTTTATTAACTAGATCTAATGAATTTTTAATTTGATATTTTGCTGAAAACTCTGTATGTGATTGAATAATGTTAATAAGTTTTTTAGATATTTTATAGGATGGCGCCGACACTTCTGGTCTGATAGGAAATCGCAGTTTATGAAGTTTAATTAAAGAATCTAATGTTGATGGTTGTGGCTTCATAAATGTGTATTTACTGACGTCTCTATCAGCAAACAAACTCTTACAGTTTTAATACAAGTTTTATTTTTTTGTTGAAAAAGATCTTAAAGATTATAGTTTAAAATCTGATATTTCTCCTGGTTAAAGAAGTTTTTCTGTGAAGCTTGTTCACGAATATTATATTTAAACCCTTTTTCTAATAATTTTATTTCGGTATCTGAAAACTGGATGCTAGAGAGGCTAGAAGATCTGTCCAAAATTGTCTTGAACTTGGTTCCAAGTTTTTATTATTTTTAGGGATTAGAGAACAAAGTTTGCTTATTTGTTTAAGAAATTTTTTTGTGTATAATTAAGTTGAGTTTTCCCCTAATATGCTGATCAATTTCGTGAAATTCAATGTAATGTAATTTAATAAAAAGTTGAGTGTGAATAACTGTTAGGTAGATGTTGTATACACCTCGTTTCTGAAACTGGGTCTTCTTTTCCGCGGATAGCCCTTTCTTAAGACCAGCGGTGGAACCTTCTTGTGCTGCTTTACCCTTGTTGTTACTCTTCAATTTCATGTACTCTGGAAAAACTAATCTCGTTTGACGTCACTAATATGTTTCCTACAATTCCTGCTAAAGATACCATCAAAATCAGTTAGCTGTGTTAAAAATCAAGAAATATTACACTTATCTACCGAATGTTTAATTATTATTATCTGCTGAAATATTTTTGGATACTATAGAAAACTAAATCAACAAACATCCTTTTTTTAAACATTTTTTCTCGAATATATTAATAACCTTCATACTAATATAAAATTCGCAATTGAACTAGAATCTAACGACAGTATAAATTTCCTAGATTTAACCATTAAAAGATTAAATAATAAACATGATCTTTCTGTGTATCATAAACCTTCACATACCGATACTATCATACACAGTTTCTCATGTCATCCAATTCAGCATAAACTAGCCTCTTTTCAGATTCCCAGACTAATCTCCCTACCTCTAAGTAAAACTAGATTTCAGAGTTAAACATAATCAAACAGATTGCGATAAATCATGGATATTCAATTAATATAATAAAAATATATATATAAAAAACTTTAAATATGATTTACGACGAATATCAATGAAAATACAACTGCATACAAAGTTATATGTTATATAGGTAATTCTAGCTCTAAAATAAGTAAATTTCTAAACGATTTAGATATTAGAATAGCATATAAGACCAATAATTTTTTAAGTAGGGACATTAAAATAATAAAGCAAAATCTGATAAACTTGTAGGTTGTCAAACAGGCAGATATTTTGGTAAAATAATAGAGGAGCGCTATAAATGTTCCATCAATTATGCAAAATACTTAATTGGGAATGGTCACACCCTTGATAAATATTTTAAAATTTTACACAAAGAAAAAAAAGGTTATGAATTGAATATACTGGAGTCTCTAGAAATAAGAAAACTCAAACGTTTAAACTGTTTGTTAAATCAGGTAGAACTCAATAATTCTTATTTATTAAATATATTTTAATAATTTTAGGTAGATTAAGTTTATTGGTAGTACGTAAAAATTCCCAGACTTTTATATTTTTAAAAATTTCCGAATCGTTGTATTACACCTAGTTATATAAATATTTCTTTATTCTTTCTCAACAAGTTTATTCGTTCGAGATGTAACGTCCGAAAAAGCTACTGTGTAGCGAAACATAAAACGTGTTGCTAAAAATATAGTGGAAGTGTTTGTGAAAAATAGTTCGTTTAATTTTTACCTTTTACATAATTTTATTATGGATTTCTACCGAGTATTGGATGACACAACCGTATTATAAAAATATCTTGGTTTTTATCTACGGAAAGCGAGAGCACCATCGAATCAAGGAGACTATATGAAGAAGCCTTTGCGAACCGACTTGTACCACGTCCGTGCCGGTCTCCTTTAACCTTGGTAGAATTTGTTTAAATTTACGAGCCAAATTCACCAAAGGTTAAGAGAGATCGCTACGCTTAAACTCTGGAAAAACCATTGCAGTATATATAGATGAAGAAAGTATTTTAACAAGAATCACCTGTCACTCTCAGAACTGTAACACTCCAAGGATATCATTTGCAAAATGTTATGGCAAAACCAGTAGCGTAACGACTTTGAGGTTCTTACGCAAGATTTTGTGCGGCACACCATACCCAAATTAAAAAAAAAAGGAAATAAAAATCCGTTTTTAAAACATTATGTTTTTCCAGATTGTTCTGACGATATATAAAGCTATTTTGTTTGTAGATGATCCAAAAAGTTACTATTATTAAAAGTGATTTGCTTTTTGATTTACTGTATTTTCGAGATCGTGTTCGAGAGACAAGAATTTCGAGCACCAGCGAAGATGAGTTAACTTTTCCAGTTTTAATAAAATTTGTCTGAATTGCCGATTAAATAATTTTAAGAAACTTATTGCAAATCTTGAAACTCTCAAACCTTTTGTCAAAACTAAATATACAGGGCTTTCATAGAATTAAAAAGTTTTAAAAAAATTCAAGTAAATTACTTTTATATTGTGATATATGCTGGAAAATAATTTAGAAATGGTCTTAAACTCAATTTTATTTTAAAATATGAAATTACAGTCAAAAAGTGAGATTCTCAAAAGAATCATTATTTTCAAATTTAACGCGATATGAGCACTGTTCTGAATTCATGGAGTAAAGTGAAAACTGATTTTATTTTGATATAATGTGATCCCATGAACTACAAATTCTTAATTTACTACAGCCGGGAAAGTTTTTGTTCTATGTCTGCTTTAATAGCTAGGTGAAAGAATTCGAAGAGAAAGGTTGTTTAGAAATTAATTTTTATTTAAATATCATAGCCCTCAACCCTTAGCGCTTTTTTCTATTATAATATTTTCTAGTACTTATTATTTCCCGGATAATAAAAGGTTAAATAAAAAAGTTCTTCACGTCTTTAAAATTAAGAAAGCTATGATTTTATATTTAGGTAGAAAATTAATTTAAATTACTTTTATTCGCGAATCTTTAGAGATACAGATACACAGATACTTTCGACTTCTTTTACATCTTTCTGAATGTTGAATGCTGTGTATTATACATTTCTTTTGAATATTTCAAGGCAAGCAAATATTTTTACGAAGAGTGTGTTTTTTCATTAACGCACAAATAAAAAATAACTTTTTGTTATTGTGGAGGCTCGAAGCAATCGGAATGCACACTGTATATGAACAAAAAAATATATCGACTTTTATTATATTTTTTAACTTTTGGGGTTCTACGCGAATTTTTAAGCTCCCTTTAGGAATCATATCATATATTTTTTTTTACTTTGGGTTTAATCATATATAAAAAAAACACCACAAATATAAAAAATGAAATAGACGATTATAAAATTAACAACCTGAGACATTGTATTCGTAGTTAATCTTGATTCTGGATTAGTATTATTATTAATTCTATTATTATTGTTATTATTATTTTAATAAATCTCTATATTTTGATTATAAACATGATTTTACTTGATTGCGTTAGAAGTGCTAGCGTTATGGCATTATTAGGAAAATTGCTAAACTTACTTACATAAAAAGGAAGTATTGTAATCGTGAAAAAATCTTTCTCCGAGATTTTTTCAGAACCTTACGTTTCAGGATCCCTAGATCTAGAAAAATATGTGTCCCATTCCGTCGATCTTTCGGTCATTCTGTTTGTCTGTCTGTCGGCCTGTCTATTCGCGGAATAGCTAAAAAACTAATTACCCGATTAACTTCAAATTTCGGTCAAAAATTAAGGGTCATATGGGGATGACCTGGTAACATTTTGGTAAAGATCCAATGTGGAGAATCAAAATGGCGGCCTAGTAAAACGTTAAAAAAATTATTACCAAAAAACTACTTATCCTAGTTTATCATAAATTTTGCAGAAAATTCAAGTATTATGTGGAAAATAACTGGTTTTTCGGTACGAATCCAAAATGGCGGAGCAAAATGGCAGAACAAAATGGTGGCTTAACAGAATTATTAAAAATCCAGCCAGAAAAACTATTTAGTGGATTGATTTCAAATTTTGTTACTTAACTAATTGTAGTATAGAAATGAATTAGTAAAAAGGCGGTACTAATTCAAAAGATAAAATGGCGGCCAAATAAAATGTTTGTAATAGTAAAAAAAATCACCCCAGGTTTTACATCTTCAGGTTTTTGCGCCCCTAGATGCCAAAAAATATGTTTCATCAATTTCGTCGGCCTGTCTGTCATTTCGAGGCGTTGCTTAAAAACTGTTTACCAGATTAACCCTAAATTTTAGTCAAAAATTAAGGTTCATAGGAAGATGACCTGGTAATATTTTAGTAAAAATCCAATATGCCGTAATCGGCGTAGTGAAATGTTAAAAAAATTATTACTAAAAAAACTAATCCAATTTACCTCAAGTTTTGCACAAAAATCGAGATTTACATAGAAATGAACGGGTAACATTTGAGTATGAATCCAAGATAGAAAAACAAAATGGCGGCCTAATAAAATATAAAAAAAATCAATCTGAACAACTACTTAGATTATTTTCAGAATTTGTACACGCATTAATTCAAGGTGGCAAAATAAAATGGCGACCAAATGAAATTTTTAAAAATCAACGCAAAAAAAATCTTGTTCAATTAATTTTAAATTTGGCAGAAATATTAAATGTAAAATAGGCACAAACTGGTACTAATTGAACATGACGCAACAAAATGGCGGTGTATGTCAATGTAAAAACTACTTATTGAATTTATTTTAAATTATGCCAAAAATAAAGTGTGACGTAGATAGAAACTGGTAAAATGGTGTCCAGTAAAAGGTAAATATGTGTTACTAAATGACTATGTAGTAAACTGAATTGGTCCACACTTCACTAAAAGGAAAGATTCATAAGGAGGGAAGTTTCGGGTAAAGGGAGGAAGTAAAGAAAACCAATTTTTTGTAAAGCAGTTCTGAGAAAATCTTAGACAGATAGAATTTTTTTCTGTTTGTAGAAAATAAAGTCTTGGGATTACCAGGATAATGAGAAAAAAAGTTAAATGAATAATTGGTTTTGAAATAGAAATAAATCTTTTCAAATGCAAACAAATGGTATTAATGATCAGAAAAAAACATATAAAAATATGATATACAGGACACGCCATTAAGAAAATGTAACGTTTTGACCCACAGTACACCAACAAAGATAGAAAGGTTTTTTTTATATATGCCCAAAAACGGCAAATATTTCAACGCTTTAGAATTATTGTATGTGATTTGAATGAGAAATTCTATAATATGCATGGCTACCCTGCACATTTTATATATTTTTTAAGACTACAAAATTCATATTTTGTAAGCCGTGTAGTATATAGTGGTCAATCAAACTCAGAACAAAGATGGTGTGTCAAATAGTGTCTACCTCAGAATTGCTAAATTGTGCTGAAGTTATTAGTGTAGATTCTTTTATTTTATGAATTTCTCAATTTCATAAGACCGTAATGTACATTAATAAAACGGAATTGGGGTTTGAAAATGAATCTCACTTATTTATTTTTCTTAACAAAATTTTATATTCCCTTTACAAAAAAAGTCTCTCAATTGTGCTGAAGTTATTAGTGTAGATTCTTTTATTTTATGAATTTCTCAATTTCATAAGACCGTAATGTACATTAATAAAACGGAATTGGGGTTTGAAAATGAATCTCACTTATTTATTTTTCTTAACAAAATTTTATATTCCCTTTACAAAAAAAGTCTCAGCTTTTACGTATTATTGAAAAGTTGAACGCTTTATGCGAAGGGCTGCAGTTCTGCCTTTTGCCCCTGATAGCATAATTGCTAGGGTGGGCCCTAATTGAAATGTTTTGAATATGTGGAGTATGTATAGTAGTTTTCTAGTTACAGGTTCTAATAAAGAAGAAACATGAAATTTTATTTAAAACTAAAACAGCCTGTAAATGGAAAGTTGAGGGTGTTCCTTTATAATTTGCGCCCCATGCAGCTTTTACTTTTAGAGTTAGAAAAAAACTTTAAATGTAAAAATTATAGGGTTTTGCTTGAACCGCCAGGATTCTTCATCAGAATAAATAAATTGACATCGCAAATTTATCAAAAGATACCAAATAGTGTTTTTTAAATGGACACCCTATTTATTATTTTTTATTGGAATCCTCATAATATCCCAATTTCATATATATTAAGGCGTACCTAAAAAACGGATGTGGCCTGCAGGCCACATTTTTTATACTAGATGATATTCGACTCAACAAAACCTTAATGTAATGTAGTTTTATTTTACAAATGAAGCAAATATTTCTTAAACTCATCAGGAATATCGCTGGATATTCCGCGATCGGCAAACACCTTTAAAGTCACTTCTAATAGGTATAGCAGTTGTGCATGTAAAATCGGATTACATGAGCACGACACTTAATTGAGGTTCATGGTAAAAAAAATACAAATTTCCTTTACCCGCAACTTCCCTCTTTATGAATCTTTTTTTTATTAGGAATAGTGAAGTGTGACGCAATTTAGTTCCGCACATAGTCATTTAGTAACACATATGTATATACTGTCTTTTCAAACATTTTTATTGGGCGCCATTTTGTTTCATCTAATTTGATTCGTATATTTTTTGGATATTTTACCAGCTTCTACCTATGCCACACTTGATTTTTGGCATATTTTGAAATAAATTCAATAAGTAGTTTTTACACTGATTTTTTTAATACCGCCTTTTTGTTCAGTCATTTTGAATTCGTACCAGTTTATCCCTATATCACATTTAATTTTTCTGCAAAATTTGAAGGCAATTGAATAATTTTATTTGGCCGCCATCTTGAATTCGTACAACATTTTTACTAGTTTATCTCTATATCACACTTAATGCTTACACACAATTTGAAAATAACTTAATAAGTATTTTCTTCAGGTTTTTATATATTTTATTAGGCCGCCATCTTGGACTCGTACCAAAATATTACCGGTTCATTGTTATGAAATACTCGATTTTTGTAAAAAAATTGAGATAAATTGGCAAAATAGTTTTTTAGTAGGTAGTCATTTTTTTAACATTTTATCAAGTCACCATTACCAGATAATTCCCATATGACGCTTTTTTTGATTTTTGAACAAAATTTAAAGTCAATCGGTTAAGTAGTATCGACAGATCGACCGACAGTCCAACGGAAATGAGACATGTTTTTTAGCATTCGTACCATAATTTTTCCTATTCGTAATACGTAATAATTAATTTTTTTACAAAATTTGAAATAAATTGCTAAAGTAATTTTTTAGTAATAGTTTTTTTCACATTTCACTAGGTCATTCCCTTATGACCCTAAATTTTTGACCAAAATTTGAAGACATTCGGGCGAGTAGTTTTTTGCTATGCTGCGAACAAACAGACAGACAGACCGACGGAATTGAGAAAACATGTTTTTTAGCATCTTGGGACCCTAAACGTGGGAGGGTGATATTTTTGCTATTGCAATACTTCCCTCGTACGAGAGAAGTAACAATATATACATTTGGTATATACAAAAAACTGTATATTGATTAAGGGAAAGATACAAACAATTTGTTCCTTATAAAAAGGAGTGCTTATTTATTGTTAAAAAATACAAATTATTTGTATTATGTAATGATATATCGCTAGTTATCGACCTATCGATAGGTATTCCTACCTATCGATATATTTGCTGTAAAAAAAAGGTCGTCAACTTTCATATGGCGCATCCGCATAATTTTCATGTTAATATGTAATCAGTTTAGCAGAGATGAGCAAAATTTCACTACCTTCGAATCAATACGAGCGATACTCAATTCGCTCAGCGCAACAATCTTGACGTAATCACAGAAGTAGAATAAGAAGAAAATAAGTGAAGAATAAATTTAATTTTAAGATTTGTATTTTTTAGTTAACGATTTATATTATTCATGTTTATTTTTTATTAGTTTTAGTAATACTTTCACAACTGTACGTTAAATAAAAGTAAAAAAGCGTGTTTCTTCATATGTGTTTAATTTTGTATAAAATTTGTTATTTAATTAAAAACCTAAAATAAATGTAGAAAATTCGTTTCAATTTTTTTACTGGCACATATTATTTGTTACAGGATCCATCATTAATGTAAAAAAAATCTTTAATAGGAAAGTATACTACTTTGACCCACTAATGACAGACCCTCTACGTCTCTGCGCAGATCGCTGAATTAGTCGTACGCGTACGTTATTCATAGCTGATTTTGATTCCGGGGTTTGGAGTACCTGATAGTGGTATATTATATATTATAAAGAAGTTTTTATTTTTGGGGAACTTCATGTTCTTAACACTAAAATTAAAGTCGATTTATAAACTTTCATTTAAATCTATACAATTTATACTTAAGATTAATGAGTAATGCTTATGGGTTAATAGTAATATTAAATTTTCTTTTATAAACTCATCATTAGATTATTTAAAATACTTGCAATCACTAGCCTGAGGTACGTGTCCTTACTTGTGTTGTGAAATTCTGTAGAATATTCTTTGGAAATATATCGAAAAACTTGAAAATTTATAGAAAATATATGTACAGTTGCGAGCATTGAAATTGGGGCAAGAAGTTGGTAATTTATGTCACTTTTTACGAATTTTGGTAAATCACCTTTATAATGACATCTATTTTTTAAATCTGCAAATCACATGTTAATAAGAAATCTAAAAGTAATATTCAATTTATTTCAGGAATCTTTTATATTTTCACTACTTTCGATAAACATGCCAGTCATAATATGACACGTTCTATATATAAAGGGTGCATACGGAGGATAAAAGAGGAATCCACGCCATAAAAATATCCTTTTTTAGTTTTTTTTTCTATCAAAATCTATAATTTTGTATGTAGTTGTGTTTCAAACATTGGGTTGCATTTTAATTAGGTCTTGGGTTGATGTAAAAAGTCTATCTATATTAAAACAAAAAAATATTAAGGGTTCATTTTTAATTTTGCCCAAAGATAAACCTTATTTTGATTTCCCTGTGAGTTTGTCTGCGACCAGTAAGATCGTTATCGTTAAACAATAAAAGCAATTTCATAGGTTTTAAAAGCTGTTGTTTTAAACATTAACTCATAATTATTTAATTAAGGAACCAGTTAAAGAATATTTATCTAAATCGGTTACTGATCAAACAAAAAAATGTTGGGTTTTTATATAGATTTATTACGAATATAATTTATGCATTCAATATATACCTATTTATAATTCCACATACATTTTTAATCTTGACCATATTTTTTTTAGTTAAAATAGCTTTATGATGCACTCGCCAAATGCCAATTCCCTTACATTATTTGGTGTCATCACATTCATACCTAAAAACTGCGATTCTGTGAATAAACAAGCGATATTCTCAATAAAACTAAAACTGTAAACACGTCACGTCTTAAAGTCACTGATACTAAAAAATCGCGGGAACGATTCACAATGTAGTTTAAAAATCACGGGATTGCTCACTTCTAACGTTTAGCCGTATCTATCGATGTTCGCGGCTACCTATGGATATTATCATTTCCTTATCGATGTTCTCGGCTATTTGACGGCATTATTGCTCACATATGGGCACTTATCGATATTTTTTTATTTACCTCTTGGTATTCGATATGTCGATAACTATATCGATAAAACGCCCACCCCTAGTAGTTACTAGTATCATAGCCCAGGTGCGAGGGGTGTGATTGTATAATGTATAAAGGACGCTTCTCTGGTGGTTCCATATATTTTGATTTGAAATCCGTTCACCCGTTTTTTTGTATTAATAATATAAAAAAAAAAACAGGTATAAGGGCGATAAAGGCAGGCATAATTACATTTACATTTTGCTAAATACTCTTTTCAAATTAAAGCACTGAGGTGTTCAATGTTTTGCCCATTTGCTAAAAGGTACCTCCTTTGCTACCCCGTTATGTAATTTTATTAATTTGATAGTCTTGAGTTTAAATTTTCAAATTAATAAATTAGTATTTGGCGAGTACGAGTTAAATTAGGTTTAGGTACAAATATATTATTATCATTATCATAATGGTTAATGAAAACTAGAATATCTCGAAAGTATTAAATATGTTTAACCCAAAAAACGTAGCTTTAAAAATAATTTACTATTATTTATTTTTCTTAAATATTTATTATAAAATCTAATCTACTTTTGTATTCATCACTTTTTGTATTATGTTATATACAATTTGATATACATATACTACGAAAATGTAACTTTTAAAAATCACGAAAAAGGGAGAAATAAAATATATAAAAAAAATAAAACCGACTTAAAAAAAATCGCTATTACTTAAATATAGGCATTTTGAAGTCGGCGCCCAAATAATAACTAATCTGTAATAATATATATCAAATAAATATAGATGCACGTTTTATCTATACTCACTAGTAGCCTTAAATTTGCTAACCTAATACAGATTTTAATGAGAGGTCACGTCACTATTTTGAAGTCGAACTTTCGAATAAATTTGGCCGCTGCTGGGGTTGGAGTTATTTTACAGTTTACATTTAGTTTACCTAGGTGTATCTTCAATAACACGGCGGTCAATAAAATCTTTATGCACTAGCCTAGTCAACAGTTGCAAAGGCCCCCAAAATAGTTCTGCGCATTTCTCGAAACGCGAATTCGTTATTGGTCTGTTTGGACATTTACAAATGTCCTATAGAAAGTAAATATTGCTATTTGACTTTGGGCTCAGCGATTGGAGGGAAATAACAGTTTGCGCTTGCGCAGTTCCATAAAGTGGTCCTGAGAGCAAGGGATTCGGGCATCAGTTTTAAAAGACATAAGACTAGCTATATGTTTGGTTTATATTTAATGTAATATAAAACATATCAACAATATTTTGTAATGGCTGGGTGAGGCTGCTTTGGGCGTCGACTTCAAAATGTCTATATTAAAGGAATAAATAAAATATAATTTTTTATTTTTTAGCAATTTTTTTTTAAGTCGGTTCTATTTTTTTAAAATATTTTATTACTTGTTAGTATGCTAAGCTAACTACGACAGATAGCGGTAGCTAAATGTCCAAAAGGTTTATAAAAAAGTATTTTCTGTTTTTCTGCTGTTTTATTACGTATTTCAATAAAAATCGTCTTCCTAGTACTGGAAAACATTCTGCCTAGGAATTTATGGAGATTTAATTTTATATTTACTCTGTAGAGGATGACATGAGTTTAGTTTAAGTAAATAAGTACTTATTTAAATGAAATATTTACAATATTATGCTTTGGGAGATCGCAAGTCTAATATCTACGCCTATTAACAAAAGAATCGAATTTTATTGGCAAAAATGAATACCATTTCATTTAAAGCCTTTTCATTTGCCGACTTCATGTATTTCATGCTTCAACAACAGCCTAAGCTGAAAACGTTTCAATTTAAAAATATTTCTGTTTGGCTTTTTAATGCTTTATATCGATTTCTACGAAAGTCATAATGTCTGTAAAAAAGAAAATAAATCGTCAACAGAATTTTGCACATTGGTGTTATTCATTGATCGTAACAGAGTTTTTATTGGCGGATTAATAAAAACAGTAAAACCTTATACGCTGTAAAAAGTATGAATTCGCATTTCAAGCGTGGGTGACAAATTTATTTCAAGAATGTTAAACATTTTTTGATATTGCTAAAGTATAGAGATTTTGATTGTAGGTAAACAGGGTTAAGTAAAAATAATTTACTTATTTATTTGTTTCTTTGCTGACAACATTTTATACAAAAAAATCGCATCAACGTCACGGAAAACGATATTAATAATAATAATTGATAAACCATTTGAACATAGGAGGAATAAAAAACTTTTTTTAGATTTTCAAGCTACAGGTAATCTCTCAACACTCTGATTACACCAAAAATCCTACTCAGATTTTGTAAGACCATCTCGATATTAGTGTTGCAAGTTAAATTGGAATGCATAAAAACTATAAGAAATTTGGTAAAAGATAGTTCAGAAGTCGACTTGCTATTGAATTCATGAAGAATGATATAGTATAAAACCAATCTTTGAGTGTCAAACTATTTTCTGCACACCAATTCGACATTCTTTCCACCAGTTTCGATCCAACTGTTGATACGGGAAACTTTCGAATCTACCACAATCAGTGATGTGTCATCTGCGAATTGGAATATATTATATTAGCCCCTAACTAAAATTAAAAATTGCAAGAGACTAAGAATTGAGTCCCCTAGTTACTGGAACAAGTTTCAACCGACATATCACCTGCATCTTTGAGATAAGAAGCAACAAAGTCAATACCTCTTCCTCTTATTCCATAACTGTAAAGTTTTTGGTGCAATATGTCATGATTATTCATATCAAATGCTTTTGAGATATCAAAATACAAGCCATCAACCAGTTTCCTCTGATTCAGTGCTTCAATAACTACCGAAAGAGCTCTAAAGATAACTAGTTCAGTTGACATACTCATCCGAAATCCTAACTGGCATTCTCTAAAAACACTGTTAATGTTTAAAAATTCCATCATGCACCTGTGAATACCCCTCTCAAAAGGCTTCGACCAAGATGCAACAGTGATAATTTTCAAATTTTCATTTAGACTTCTTTTTAAAAAATAGGAACAACCTTGACTACATTAAATTCGTCAGGAAAATAGACTGTACAAATGCACTGATTAATTATGTAAGACAGTGAATGGCATATAACCTTTGAGAAACATTTTAATGCAATAGGAGAAATTTAATATATCCTAGAAGAGTATAATAAATAATCTCTAGGATAATTGAATATATTTCAGCAGCATTCATCACTGGATAAATAAATAAAGAACCAAGTATCGAGCCTACACAGTCTATCTCGGAAGACATAGGAACTTCACCATCCTCCAATCTATTCTACATCTGATTTATTCTATTTTTTTCTTAATTTGATGGAGTTATTGATTAGCAGTATTTAAATAAGTTATAATTATTTTCAAAAGATCAATATAACTATTATATGGGTATGGTAAATAATAAAATATTATACTATACCGTAGGGGGAAAGTTTTTTTTAAGGAAAGTGCGCTAAAACAGTGCTACTCAAATGGTGGTCGGCGGGCCAATGCCGCTCCGCGAAAGGTCTGAGGTTGCTCTGAAATCTAGATTAGAACTAGTCCAATGGAAATTTATTTTAGATACATTCATAAAATATTTCTAAAATATGCTGATAATAATTAGCAAAGAATTTCTTTCCGATATTGAAAAAATTAAATAAAACCTTCAATTTGTTAATTACCATTTATTTAGAATAGTTGCATTTCTTGCTAAAATTAGGCGGGACAAAATACGAATTTCAGTCAACCTTATTTAGCCACTGAGGACTTTATTTAGCATTAGCCTATGTCGGGCGTCCTATAAGAGTATTATATTCATAAATGCTTTAATGTAACTATCTCGACTTTCACGTTGCTCGCACATAAAACATGATACACTTGTGAAGTGTTGTATTACCGGCGTATTATTGTAAATGTTAGTTGCCAAAGTTACGCAGCACAATAACACCATAACTTAATGAACAGAAGTTCTTAAAAATAAGGTAAAAAAAAAGAAATTGGCAAACTAATTTTCGTTGCATTTTGACACTTGACACATGTACCCAATATAATAATTTTCAATATGTGCATTATGAGCATGAAGACGACTTGAAACAAGAATTTCCTATTTTTCGTGAATGTCAACTAATCGATCTGAAGTTTTTGTGTAACAAATAGTTATAAATCATTCAAAAATGTTTTTAGATTTTTAAGTTTTGTGTAGGCTATGGCTGTCTTTTTATTTTACGTAGAAAATATCAATACTTCTAAGAGTCGAAAAAAATAAAAATCATGCATTTTTGAAACAAAACGCCTTAAACTCGGGACTGCTTGCAGCATTACCCTTAAATGCGGTAGAAGGCTGTAATCTATGTATAAAGAAAGCATCTAGTATCTGTAAGAAAAAACACAAAATCGAACTAATCTGTTCTAATATATCTGGCTAAACTAGCGTCATTATACGAGGGCCTTTCAACAAAGACTGGGGCTGTTTGAAATCGTCGTCCTTTAAGGGCTTTTTTGCTTGAGGAAACAGAAGTCGCATGTGGCTATGTCAGGACTATATGGAGGATGCGGTGCAGACCTGATATTTTTAGTGTTCAAAAACTCTGTCACTATATTCGCTACGTGAGGGCAAGCGTTAACATGATGAAGTTTCCACTTTCCAATCAGCTGGAACAAAACTTGTTTAAAATAACCGGCAGTTACTGTACTGTGGGACCATTGCGTATACACCATGCCTTTATCATCAAAAAATGTTATGAGCATAGCTTTAGCGGCAGATTTTTGCGCACGTACTTTTTTGGAGGTGGCCCTCCTTTTTCTACCCACGTACTCTGTTGCTTCATCTCCGGATCATAATAATACACCCAAGTTTCATCCGCAGTAATAATGGTCTTCCACCATTTTTTGCTTTCTTCTTCAACGCATTGTTTCCAGCATTCACAAACCGCTACCCTATTCGCTTTTTGATCTGATGTCAGTATACGCGGAATCCAGCTAGCACAAACTCTAGACATGTTTAAATGCTTGTGTAAAAGAGTAAAAACACTTCCAACAGAAATTTTAAGAATATTTGAGAATTGTGGGTTAGTCAGACGTGTCATGCTAGTAAATATCTCCACTTGTATACAGATCTGAGATCCACAAAAAGGCTAAATATATCTGAAGTCTATTTGTTGAATGAGATACTAGTTAACTAAAATTTGATTTTCTTCCTAACGAAACAAAATTTCCAAGCTACCCTTGACAAGTATTTTAATTAAATGTAAAAATAATTATACTAACCATAATCCATACGCGGCACATTATTTTAATAAGCCCTAAAATTCGCAAATTTTGTTAAAACACTGGATCTCACTAGCATCCTCACTTAAAGCTTGTGCTATCCCGCCGTAGCCAGTCCGAGTATGCTGTAGGAAGATATTAACCAGTCCCCATAATACAATAATCCTTTATTACAATAATTATAGTAATACATATATTAAACTTATAATTAATGAGGTAAAGCGAACTATACCGCGATTTTAAAACCGATAGCACAAGCACAATGCTTGTGTGGTACAGCCCGTAAAAGAGTATAACTTTATAACTAACATGAAACACCGTAAATCAATTTCAAAAGCAAAAAAAAAACAATCAAATTAAGGTTCTTAAACTAGGGTACACAGATGCACGACAAGGAGGCAACCAGGGTCAAGGCGAGAAGGCGAGAAGTGGGGAAGAGGGGAACCCAAACAACAGGGGCAGAATGAGTTCAGATTTTACATATAAAATTAAGTTAGGAATAGATCAAGGGTAACACCAGCTATTTTTTTTTTGTACTAGGTGTCTTGTTGATTTAATAGAAGACTTTTTATATATTTAGAAAAATTTTGTAGAGAAAATTCTTTTACATTATTTGGTAGATTATTCCACATTTGAACAGCTGAGAAAGAGAAAGACTTGAAATTTTGCTGTTGTGTGCTGAGGTACTCTAAAACAGTTAGCATTTCTTGTACTGTGGGAATGTGCGAAAGTAATAAATAAATCTTTTAAGTAAGGCGGTTTACCAGTTTTTAAGATTTTATAGATAAATACATACATATGAAATTTTCTGCGATTTTCCATGTATAAAATAGAGTTTTCATTCAAATAAGGAGTAATATAGTTCCTGAAAGGTATATTATAAGAAAATCGCATGCAACTATTCTGTAATTTTTGTATCTTCCAAGAAGCTTCATAGGATAATGAATCTGAATAAACTACATCTCCATAGTCTAACAATGGCAAAATGAGGGTATTGCAAAGATAATACTTTGTGCTTGGAGGTAAGTTTTTTTTTAATGTATATAATTTTTTAAGCGCATATATGAAATTTTAAGTTTATTTTGAACATGAGTTTGAAAACTAAGATTTGAGTCTAGAACTATACCTACATTTTTTGCTTCAGTTACTACGGGAAGAGTGATATTGTTTACTTTGACTATAAAATTATTTAACATGTTATTATAATGAAAAAGTTTGAGTAGCACCGCGCTAAACCATTTAATCACTAACCAGTAGCGGTTTTGGGGGTTAAATCCCCCCATGGGTCAAACCCCCCCTAAAGAGCCAGTTTTACTTAAACTAAAATGAAATTAATAGCTTTTTTTAGCCAGCCATTTATGTTTATACGCCCACTTACGTATAACACAGGAAACGAGGACTTTTTTATTCTTCCCCTACCTAGATTAATTTAGTCTCTCAGTCAACGTAAATCTAATAATTTAATGCATATTATTCAAGAGAAAGTTTAAAAACGTCCCTCTCGGAAGTAACTTCTATATACGCTCATTAACCTATCAGTAATAGCATACTTTTAAACTTTCAGAGCCAAACACGGGGCCAAATAATTCTTTTTAATTTTCAAATTATCTCATTTTTGGGTGGTATATTTCCATGTTAAATTCAAGGAAAGCGTTGAAAGAGGAATTTTTCGTTTATGTAGAAGAAAAATCAAACCTGCTTCCCAATTGAGACTATAGTATTTAAAAACTGCGTTAAACATGAAACCCTACTAAAATAATGTAGTTTGATTATGAACCTCTCTCACATGCCTATTCTATGTGACTAAGTTGTCTTAAATAAGTATATGAATCCCAAGGTTTCCGCCGGATCCAAAGAGCACTATTTGATAGCTGATTTTAGGATATTATTGATGAAACGTTGGCTCCCCTCGGGATTGCGTAGGGAGCCTCTAGCGCCAGAAGCAGACACACACAGACATGTAGCTCTCCACCGTCGAACTGTTATTTCTCATTCACCAATATCTGTGGCTTGAGTAAAAACCTCTACTCTGTTCACCTCTACCTCCAATCCTGCAAGCCTCATATTCTCTTTCTAACCTAAACCAAAATAAGCCGCAAAAATGCAACAAATCACCTTTTCTTTCCTGGCTATGAACTTCTTTAATAATTACGCTTGAACGATGGCGTTTGAGCTTACGTTCGTAGTAATCTATCCTGTACAAGACATCCGAATATTGAATCGAACAAATTCGATATCCTGTGGTTCAAACGTCCACCAAATTTATTTGTTGTATAAATATATATATATATATATATATATATATATATATATATATATATATATATATATATATATATATATATATATATATATATATATATCTCAGACAATTCCTTCAAAGAGCTCTTTGACTTTCTTTCTGCTAAAGTGGACTTCTAATCTCTGAATTTACTACTATCTGACACTATAATTCAGCTGACTGGGATTTCTACTCTTCCTTCCCTTGGAATGATATTTGTTTCTCCACCAACGGTCCTTCCGAGATCTGTTCACAAATCCCGGAAATAATCCAATTAAATATAGAAACCTTTATACCACATTCTATTAAGACTTCAAAACTTACAAAAATGGACCTTGGTTTACAAAATTCTGCGATAATGCCAGACTAGCAAAAATCCGTACGTATAACAATTTTCTCAAGAACCCTACTTACAATCGCATAATTTTCGAGGCCAAAATGCCTTCAATTTACGCATAACAAACACTAAATCAATCATTATTGATGAATGTGTTAAGCATAGTAAGTTCATTTTATTGGAGGATGGCCTAAACATTTTTAAACCTGCCCAACAAGCCCTTCCCTCTTTCATTCAATAATGTACTAACTTACTTTATCTCTATAGGTTGTGCCTTAACTCAATTTTAGAGCATTCTGTAAAATGGTAACAACGGTAAAAAGGTATGTAAAAATTTGGTATGCAATTTTTTTAGGTAACTCCAGAGTTCGTGCGTACCAATCATATAGTACTAGAGCTATGATGCAGCTCCAAAACAGGACTGTAATATTCTTATATAGAAACCTCGTTCCAACATCAAACAAATATAACAAAATATTATACGGAGCAAAGCATTTACTCTGGATTAACATTTCCAAGGCCCTTTGTTGCTGCAGGGTCTTCATTTCTCACTGTATCCATATTTCATTTTTCTTTTATCAGTTTGAACAAAAAGAAGACATTTGGTTTTGATGAGATGAGATTACAGTGGGTAGTATAAATAGTAGCTAGTACAAAAACTTGTTAACCTGTCATTTGAAAGTGGGCAAATGCCATATCAAGTAAAGTTAGCCAAAGTGCGACCTCTGTATAAGTGCGGTGGCCATGAGATGTTATCAAATTATAGGCCTGTGTCTCTTAACTGCCAGTTTTAGAAAAAAAATAGAGTATTGTGTAAATAATAGACTTCATTCTTATCTGGACTACTTAAATATTATTGGGAATGGTCAATATGGATTTCGTAGATCCAGCGACATGGAGATAGCAGTAACTGATATAATTTCCGAAACACTGGTAATAATCGATCATGGATCCGTTTGCGATCTGTCGCTGGATCTAAAAAAAAACTTTCGATACGGTGAACCATGAAATCTTAATGCAAAAAATTGATAGCTTCGGGACATTCTGTTTCTCAACTTACCTAAATCGAATAAAGCAGTTTGTATCAGTAAACAACACAGATATACAAAGGAAACTGTTATCTGTGTGCTTCAGGGCTCCGTATGAATAAAAATCGAAGAAATTGTCCATATTGCTCAAAGAGACCTAGTTTTAATAACAAACATAGAAAAAGACTCCAAGTCTCGGTCTCATTAAATTATAATTTTACAATTCACAACAAACATGACACGTGTTTCGCCCTTTCGAGCATCATCAGACCTACAAACAACAGAGAGAACCTTAGTAAATAATCACACTCACAAATCCTAAAACAATAACTTACAAATAGAATAAAACACACTAAAGCACAACAAAACAAACAACTACTTATACATATTTGATGGACATTAAAATGAGGTTAAGTCTCACGTGAATAAACAAAATAAAATATTAAAAAAGATTCATGTCTCTAGACGGGATCGAACCCAGACCACCCGAGTGAGACACCGAAGCAACCACCCACAGGCCACTGGACTAGTCGAATAAAAGAACCAAAAACTCTCACTCTATGAATTAGTGAATGAAATGAAGGTTGCCTACAATTATTATTACATTAAATTGTTAAATATTAGGGTTGGTTCAAAATTAAAAACATCGTTAACGCAAGTGAGAATGGGACTTTTTATAGCTTTGGTTATTTCCATTTTTTCTAGAAGGTCAAGCTTTTTCCCCTTCGGACATTCATGTAAAACATTAACGTCAGAAATGGAAAATTCATGACCTGACTCCAACACAGATGATTGGCAAAGGCCGAAACAGTCTCAGTTACATCCGTATTTCTGAATTTGTTGACAAGGCTTAAATGTTCTCTCACCCTTGTGGAAATTTTTCGACCTGTTTGTCCCACATAGATCGTGGAACATTCGCTACAATTTAGTGCATAAACCCCAGATCTGGACAATTTATCGGTTGTGTCCTTTGTCCTTACTAAATGTCTCTTGAGAGTATTTACTGTTTTGAATGAAATATTGACATTTTTAATATTTTTAAAAAATTTTGCCAATTGGAGAGAAATACTTCCGAAAAAAGTAATGCACTTGAAAAAATTTTTCTCATCGCTAAGTTTTGGATTTATGACAGTATATGACATTTTGTACTTGTTTATAAATTTGTAATATAATTTGGTTATGGACTCCAAAGGAAAACCGTTATTCATAGCAATCTGCATTATAATATCACGCTCCTTAGTAAACGCTTCCCTTGACAATGGTAAATTACACAACCGATAGAAAAAGGAGTTGAACGCGGCAAATTTATGTGTGTAAGGAGAGTTTGAACCATACTGAATAACATTATCCGTGGACGATGTTTCCCGGTAAACCTCAAACTCTATCCTACTGTGTTTCCGAGATAGTAAAAGGTCAAGAAAGGGTAGCTTTTCTTCATCTTCCATTTCCAATGTAAACTCAATTTTAGGATGCAAGGAGTTAACGAATTGTAAAAACTCTTCCAACTGATTTCTGTTGCCATTCCACACAATGCAAATATCATCCACGTATCTTTTATATGCTGTTAGAAAGGAGGCAAAATAACTATTCATTATCCTGTTTTCCAAATTGTTCATGAAAACCTCACTCAGAAATGGCGACAAACAAGAACCCATAGCCAGCCCAGACCTTTGCCTATATAACTGTCCATTAAATTTGAAAAAATTTTGGTCTAAAACTAAGGTAAGAAGAGAAGTGAGGCCATCAACGAGTAACTGTGGCAAAGAAGATCTCGCCAATAAATCCCTTACCAACTGAATACAGTCTGCGGGAGGCACACTAGGAAACAAATTCTTAACATCCAATGAAACTAATAATGCATTGTGCGGAATATCAACGTTTTTCAGGTGATTGGCAAAGTCGATGGAATTCCTGGTAGAATACGTGCTATGAAAACCCGTTACGTCCCTAAGAACTCTATTTAGCCAAGCTGAAAGTTTGTAGCATGGGGAATCAATAAATGAAACCACTGGCCTCATGGGCGTGCCATCTTTATGAATCTTTGGCAAGCCATAAAGTAAGGGTGTTTTAGGGTTCATAGGATATAATTTATCTTTTGTCATGTTAAAATATTCTAAGGTTGTTAGAAATGTGTCCAGACTACTTTTTAACCTCGTAAAAAATGAGTTTGTTGGGTCTCTGTTTATTCTTTCAAAATCACCAGAGTTCAAGAAACCAATAACCTTGTCAACATAATCAGTTCTTTTCATAACTACTAAACAAGAGCCTTTATCGGCCTTGGTGCAAATCAGATCGTTGGATTTGATTTTATGTGCCAGAGATTTTTAGGTGAGCTCTGTTGTAGTTACAGCCCGTGTCACTCGTAAAATTAGAGTTCAGAAAATTTATTATTTTAGCCCGTAATATATTTTTGTTAGAAATGTCGGTCGTTTGAATAATACATTCGGCCTCTATAGCTAGAGTTTCTTTAATATCAGTATTGATGTTGTGGGAAAAATTATACTTAAGGTTAGAATTAAGTATATGTTCCTCTTGAGGAGTAAAAGTAACACCAGACAAATTAATAAAACGCTTGTGAAAACCAAAATTTGTGCTACCCAAACCTAATCTGTATTCATCAATATTATTGGATAAAAGATAACTTCTTTGAGCTAATTTAAGACAATGAATTTTCTTACCCAATCTCCTAAACGTATTCTCACCGAAAGACTCAACCTCATCTCTAAAGTCATGATCTAAAACTACAAATTCAATGTAGGATAACAGAAATGTTAAAGTTAGATAGAGATATTTGAGTTTAGAGTTTACTGAGTTCAAAGTTTTATAATGTTGTTTAATCTCTTCCTTGATCCAAACGGTTTGAGCTTTCTTCAATGCAGCTGATGCGGCCTTAGTATGAATCTTGCACTTGATTGTCACGAATTTAGGTGTCAATTGAAATAGTAAGCATCGTTGAAGGAACCAAATTTTTAGCAGCAAGTTTTTTCGTGCAATTAGGTTCTTTCTGTATAACTGGACAAGTTTAGCCTGACTGGCATTATAAAAATCGAAGAAATTGTCCATATTGCTCAAAGAGACCTAGTTTTAATAACAAACATAGAAAAAGACTCCAAGTCTCGGTCTCATTAAATTATAATTTTACAATTCACAACAAACATGACACGTGTTTCGCCCTTTCCAGCATCATCAGACCTACAAACAACAGAGAGAACCTTAGTAAATAATCACACTCATAAATCCTAAAACAATAACTTACAAATAGAATAAAACACACTAAAGCACAACAAAACAAACAACTACTTACACAAATTTGATGGACATTAAAATGAGGTTAAGTCTCACGTGAATAAACAAAATAAAATATTAAAAAAGTATCAAAAAAGATTCATGTCTCTAGACGGGATCGAACCCAGACCACCCGAGTGAGACACCGAAGCAACCACCCACAGGCCACTGGACTAGTAGAATAAAAGAACCAAAAACTCTCACTCTATGAATTAGTGAATGAAATGAAGGTTGCCTACAATTATTATTACATTAAATTGTTAAATATTAGGGTTGGTTCAAAATTAAAAACATCGTTAACGCAAGTGAGAATGGGACTTTTTATAGCTTTGGTTATTTCCATTTTTTCTAGAAGGTCAAGCTTTTTCCCCTTCGGACATTCATGTAAAACATTAACGTCAGAAATGGAAAATTCATGACCTGACTCCAACACAGATGATTGGCAAAGGCCGAAACAGTCTCAGTTACATCCGTATTTCTGAATTTGTTGACAAGGCTTAAATGTTCTCTCACCCTTGTGGAAATTTTTCGACCTGTTTGTCCCACATAGGTCGTGGAACATTCGCTACAATTTAGTGCATAAACCCCAGATCTGGACAATTTATCGGTTGTGTCCTTTGTCCTTACTAAGGTCCTTACTTAGTAAGGACAAAGGACACAACCGATAAATTGTCCAGATCTGGGGTTTATGCACTAAATTGTAGCGAATGTTCCACGACCTATGTGGGACAAACAGGTCGAAAAATTTCCACAAGGGTGAGAGAACATTTAAGCCTTGTCAACAAATTCAGAAATACGGATGTAACTGAGACTGTTTCGGCCTTTGCCAATCATTTGTTGGAGTCAGGTCATGAATTTTCCATTTCTGACGTTAATGTTTTACATGAATGTCCGAAGGGGAAAAAGCTTGACCTTCTAGAAAAAATGGAAATAACCAAAGCTATAAAAAGTCCCATTCTCACTTGCGTTAACGATGTTTTTAATTTTGAACCAACCCTAATATTTAACAATTTAATGTAATAATAATTGTAGGCAACCTTCATTTCATTCACTAATTCATAGAGTGAGAGTTTTTGGTTCTTTTATTCGACTAGTCCAGTGGCCTGTGGGTGGTTGCTTCGGTGTCTCACTCGGGTGGTCTGGGTTCGATCCCGTCTAGAGACATGAATCTTTTTTAATACTTTTTTAATATTTTATTTTGTTTATTCACGTGAGACTTAACCTCATTTTAATGTCCATCAAATATGTATAAGTAGTTGTTTGTTTTGTTGTGCTTTAGTGTGTTTTATTCTATTTGTAAGTTATTGTTTTAGGATTTGTGAGTGTGATTATTTACTAAGGTTCTCTCTGTTATTTGTAGGTTTGATGATGCTCGAAAGGGCGAAACACGTGTCATGTTTGTTGTGAATTGTAAAATTATAATTTAATGAGACCGAGACTTGGAGTCTTTTTCTATCTCCGTATTAATGCCAACTCTCATCTTAGATTGCATTGAAGCTAAGGCTTAACGGGGCTATTATCTTGTATTCGGGCAATAGTAGAGAGATAATTAAACATCTTATTAAACTAACTATAATATTGATAAATTCTCATACATGTTCGTCGGTGGTCAATGACAAACAACCCATAAAATGTAGTAACTAATAACTGAAATACATAGATCAAATCAATTATCTAGGCTTACGGAAAGATCAGAAACTTTCCTAGAACAGGCATCTAGGATATGTCAGGAGTAGAAAAGGAACTTTTGTGGGTGTTTTGTATAAGATGGAGTATCTTTTAAAATTAAGAGTCTGCAAACAGTTATACTTTCCGCACTTGTAGAACCATTTGTATTACTTAACATATGTATGAGATACTGCATATAAGGCCATAAAAAGCATTTTTAAACTTTCATATAGACAGCCAACTCACCTTTTGTATTGCCTTAATGGTTTATGGACATTGTTAGTATACTAAATAATTATAAGTTGCAACAATTTATAGTTATCACTCCTTGTCGATTACTGATGACCACTTTATGATGTTTAGTTAATTATAATTTGTTATCTCGACAATGATACATATCTTTGGTATTATAGTTAGTTATAGATGATTCCTAGAATACGGTATTGTAATATCTTTTTTATAGTCAATAAAGCTTTTCTCAAAGTAAAATTGTTTCTGTCTTCGTTGATATCCCTAACATTTTGCAAGCGTCTTTCCCTTTCGGTGGCATTCAGAATAAAGTCCTGTATGTGATTTAGTCCCTGTTCTCGTCTATTTTTTAGGTCTTTCTTTTTGTCTGTGGTCTGTTTATTAGTTATATCTTCCAAGAGTCTAATAGGATGCAAAATGATGTGATAATTGTCTTCAACCTGTGGCCTCATTTCCTGCCCTAAATTACTTCAGATGATAAGCTTTAGTATTAATCATAAACCACTATATATGAATGGTTTATTTCTTGAAAATTTTAATGCAAGTAATTATGGTCAGAACGCTCATATAGATAGAACTCTAGAACATATAAATAATTTGGATATTTTTGAATGGTGCCAGTAAAATCGACGAAAATCGGTAATTTTGTGGAGCACCACTTCATTTTTTCTTTTTCTCCTCGCTCTTAGAAATAAATTGGATATTGTTAATGTTAAGGATCTCTAAGTTTGTTATAATATTAAACTTTAAAACATAATATATAATGTAATGGGGTTTCCTGTAAATAAATAAATATATTTTTTATCGTCCTATATATGAGCAACTATAAAATTTAGTACAAAATTAATAATTAAGGCCCTTTATCGTTGGAAATATAAATCGAATTGCCTTCAGCAGGCACGTAAGGGTCTACTCAAAAAAATATGTTACGAAATTTAAATCAATTTTTCTGTCACCGTAAATTTGACACGTTTTCGTCCCCTATGGCACGTATCAAAAGTCACGTAAAATCGCAAACTACCCGCAAAATGTAGAGGTTCAACCTTTTTTATATGCACTTTCTCGCAGTCAATTTATGATCCCTCAAGCCTATTTCATTAATTTGCTTTTATCTTACAAGAAATATCCATTTAGAGAAAATGAAATACGCAATTTTGATCTAGATAAATCCAAGGTATGTTTTAGTTAGTTTTGGTTTTTGCATTATAAAATCGTTTCCTTTTGGTACACTTTTTTGCACTGGCATTATTTAAACATTTCTGCTGCCAGTAAAAGAAACTTGTATAATAGCGTATTGGCAAGATGCCAAGCAATGCGTAATTTGTCTGTAAAAAAATCGGAAAATTGGGCTTTACCCAGAACTTTCTTCGTAACGAGTTCCTCTACAAACATATTTTTGTATATGCATATATAGCTATTTAGTAATAACTTTATTCATAATACCAGCGTGAAGACGAAAATGACTGCAAATATATTAACGGGTAAAACAAGTAATTAAAACTAAAAGTCTTATATAACAGGAAGTCAACACTCGAGGGCTGCTTTGGCGTTAAAAAGGCGGAAACATTGCTATTAGTCTCTGAATGTTACACAAATACTCATTTTGAACTTTAGTTAGATTAAGTCATTGATTTAGATCTTACATTTTTGTCGCCGTTTTATCTGTTTATTTTTAAATTAGAAAACTAATGCTTTTGAATAAATAAATTATAAGAAATTAATTAAAAACACTATTTTTTTAAATTTTGCACCACCTACACACTAACAAAAACTACATGCAAGGCAACGACGAATCATGCTTTTTACAAACTACAAGATACACTAATGTCTTTCATGTCGACATAAAAAAAATTTCAGAAAACTAGTTCGCTGGAATTACGTTTTCTGTCTTTCGTACGAATTGACCATGATATACATCATATTTTATCATTCTTTTGTGTAAGAATTTTTCTCTATAAATTTTTGCAATTACCTATATACGAATATTACTATAGCACAAATCTCATCCTGAATAAGTAGGTACAAATAAAATAGTTTTTTTTTGCATAACGTAATATTTTTGTCGGTTTACATTTACAAAAACAATTTGTGCGGCAAGTAAGATTTATTCCGTGTTGCCTAATTGTACGTTTTGAAATCAGGATCATTTAATGGTTATTTGTTTTTAAAATATTGCGAATAATTTAAAGAAGAACTTTAATTATTGAATTAATAATGATCTAATTAATAGTATTGGGTAATAAACTGAATAAAATATTTAGTTATATTTATTAAATTGCACGAGTAAATTACACGATTACAAGATTGCATTGTTTTAGGTGGGTCACAGGGAAAGTTTCTTAGTGTTCAGATCTCGTGGAGTAAAGACCCCTGAAGATGCCTAGTGCAATCGAACGCGAAACGTCAGATAGTAATTCCAATTTGACATGGTCTAATCCCAAGAACCATGATTTCTTAATTGACCAAAGCCGTAAAAGCTTCCGTTCTATGATTTATTATAAACTTCCGAGTACTTAAGTAAAAGATGGGTAAAACCATTTTAGCAAAACTTTCCTCTTGATGAAACTTTCCCTGTGTCAAGCAAAGTGAAAAGGGAAAACTCTACAAATAGTTTAACGTACGAAAGTAAGGGTCACTTAAAAAAAATCTTATAATACTACTAAATATGTTATTAATTTTATTATCCAAAACAATTAATAAGATCATTATTAATTCAATAATTAAGGTTCTTGTTTAAAATAGTTAAAATGGTTAATATAGTAATAGTAGCCATATTTAAAAAATATTTAGCCATTCAAAACGTGCAACAACGGAATAAATAAGCACAAATTGTTTTTGCGACTATAAACGGACAAACATTTTACGTTGTCAAGCAAAAAGAAACTATTTTATTTGTACCTATTTTTTAAGTAAAATACCCCCTAACTAATTAGGGTAATATCAACGCATCTGCTACATTATCGGAACGGCGATTATCACGTTCTGTTAATATCCACCAATTAGGGACTTCTTTCATGATGTCTTGAAATTATCAGTTTTCTATCTCTTTTAAACTTGTGATTATTATATGTCTCCGTCTTCTTCTCTTCTCTATAAAGCTAAAGTAAACTATTGCACTTAGACAGTGTTTCTAATTATGATGTACAGGGCAGTACTTATACCATTTCAGCCACTTTCAGAATTTCAAATGATACCACAGAGTAGTTTAACCAGGTAATTGTTTGAACAATGCTACTATTAGCATAGTTTTAATAATGGTGTCAACGGATATCAGTTTTAGGAACTTTAATGCTGCTTTATACCTTAGTTTTTTATGACCTTCCTTATGGCGTCACTTTTCAATTCAACTTGACTTTAAATTTATTTTTTAAGCAGAAAAACGTCTATTTAGACCAAAAGTTGATGCTAAAGTTAAGAGTATAAAAAACTAAGATAGGAATGTGGAATTAATTTGACCTACCCCTTAGATTTTACAGCATTTTAAAATCCGAAACGAAAAACTGACAATTATCAAATTCAGTAATTGGAAAACAATTGAACCTAAGTATATAATGCTATATAACAAATGTGTAGAATTTCCCACAAATTTCAAATATGCCCCAGATGCTATAGCGTCTAAACGGACCAGCCTGCATAATTGGTACTAGGATTATAAAAACAGTAATTTATTAAATCAATTTATTTGTTTTAATATTTTTGACAAACATTTTTATGTGATTAATTCAATTATTGCAAGATTTTATAGATATCCGGTAAGTATTAAATTGTATTTGGCAAATTGTTAAGGCATTCTTAACATAATATATAAAAGTTTCTTCTTTCATTATATATTTATGCTTAACGTAAATAGTCGAGTTGCATTAAAGGAGAACTGCACGCAAAAAGTGAAAAACCAGCGACAAGGTCTAGTCGAGTTGAAAGTAAGATGAAAAGGTACCTACGCATTAAAAAAAACTTCCTGCAAGTCCAACCTCAAAAAAATGTGTTACGTATAGGCAATTTAAATTACATTTCGGTTAAAAATGGGTTCAAAAGGGTTCACGCGCTGCATAAATACAAAGACATGAGTACGATTTACCATTTCAAATTTTGCAGTTAAGTAGAAAAAGGATCAATGTAAGGCGGTAAAGAGCCATTTTGTGGAAAAAAAAATTATATGCGAAGGCATGTGCGTCAAAAAATGGTCGAAAATGGACAAATCTACTTTTATTTTATAACTCTAGATTTGATTTTTTCATAAAAATTCGCATTTGGCGCCCAACTATACATATTTCCTTATTGAAATGACATTGAAGCTAATACATATCTCTTATAGTTTTAACATAATATTGCAGCGGCGGAAGGCTTGCAACTGATCCATATTACTGCTTGCAGTTTCCCCTTAAAAGAAATGGATTTTGAAATTGGATTTATAGGTAATATTTTACTTTTATCTAGTTTTGTATACAATTCGTATTCCTTATATTACATAAAAGATAAGTCGGTTTCGTCTCAGAGACTGGAAAATTGTTGGTAATAATTGTCTTTATCGTTTTTATTAACATTGAACACCTCCGTTCCAAATTTAGGCAGCAAAGTGCATTATAGGGAAATATAGCAGGATGATTCAAACAATCATTTATGAAAAGTGCTGTGACAATAAAAATGAGAAAGTCCGAAAGAAAAAACGTGTTCAGTGGGTTCGAATGTGGGAAAATAAAATAAGGGCATTCTCTAAAAAGCGTACCCAAACATTTTTAGGAAGTCAAGCAGTGCTGAAAGAGCTTACGTGATAAAAAGTGTCGGTCAGACAGTGGTAATGACAGAACCCGCGCAGCTTTATTATAGTAAGAGTTTTCTCTGAATTCTTGGATACAACTGAAAAAGTTGAAGAACTTGGAAGCGAGCGGCTATTAGCGCTTTAGATTGACCCTAAGGAGGCTCTTGGTGTTTCAAAGGGC